>LGRX02026430.1:0-20076 GCA_001247695.2 Cymbomonas tetramitiformis | reverse complement strand
ACACAGAGCTCCACGTGGACAGAGTGACACAGAGCTCCACGTGGACAGAGTGACACAGAGCTCCACGTGGACAAAGTGACACAGAGCTCCGCGTGGACAGAGTGACACAGAGCTCCACGTGGACAGAGTGATACAGAGCTCCACGTGGACAGAGTGACACAGAGGTCCACGTGGACAGAGTGACACAGAGGTCCACGTGGACAGAGTGACACAGAGGTCCACGTGGACAGAGTGACACAGAGCTCCACGTGGACAGAGTGACACAGAGGTCCACGTGGACAGAGTGACACAGAGCTTCGCGTGGACAGAGTGACACAGAGCTCCACGTGGACAAAGTGACACAGAGCTCCACGTGGACAGAGTGACACAGAGCTCCACGTGGACATAGTGACACCGAGCTCCGCGTGGACAGAGTAACACAGAGCTCCACGTGGACAGAGAACACAGAGCTCCACGTGGACAGAGTGACACAGAGCTCCACGTGGACAGAGTGACACAGAGCTCCACGTGGACAAAGTGACACAGAGCTCCGCGTGGACAGAGTGACACAGAGCTCCACGTGGACAGAGTGATACAGAGCTCCACGTGGACAGAGTGACACAGAGGTCCACGTGGACAGAGTGACACAGAGGTCCACGTGGACAGAGTGACACAGAGGTCCACGTGGACAGAGTGACACAGAGCTCCACGTGGACAGAGTGACACAGAGGTCCACGTGGACAGAGTGACACAGAGCTTCGCGTGGACAGAGTGACACAGAGCTCCACGTGGACAAAGTGACACAGAGCTCCACGTGGACAGAGTGACACAGAGCTCCACGTGGACATAGTGACACCGAGCTCCGCGTGGACAGAGTAACACAGAGCTCCACGTGGACAGAGGACACAGAGTCACGTGGACAGAGTGACACAGTGCTTCACGGGACAGAGTAACACAGAGCCCACGTGGACAGAGGACACAGAGCCCACTGCACAGAGTGACACAGAGCTCCACGTGGACAGAGTGACACGGGGCTCCGCGCGGACAGAGTGACACAGAGCTCCACGTGGACAGAGTGACACAGAGCTCCACGTGGACAGAGTGACACAGAGCTCCACGCGGACAGAGTGACACAGAGCTCCACGTGGACAGAGTGACACAGAGCTCCACGTGGACAGAGTGACACAGAGCTCCACGTGGACATAGTGTCACCGAGCTCCACATGGACAGAGTGACACAGGGCTCCACGTGGACAGAGTGACACAGAGCTCCACGTGGACAGAGTGATACAGAGCTCCACGTGGACAGAGTGACACAGAGCTCCGCGTGGACAGAGTAATTACAGAGCTCCACGTGGACAGAGTGACACAGAGCTCCACGTGGACAGAGTGACACAGAGCTCCACGTGGACAGAGTGACACAGAGCTCCACGTGGACAGAGTGACAATAGAGCTCCACGTGGACATAGTGACACCGAGCTCCGCGTGACAGAGTAACACAGAGCTCCACGTGGACAAGAGTGGACACAGAGCTCCACGTGGACAGAGTGATTGGGACTGAGCTCCACGTGGACAGAGTGACACGGAGCTCCACGCGGACAGAGTGACACGGGGCTTCACGTGGACAGAGTGACACAGAGCTCCACGTGGACAGAGTGACACAGAGCTCCACGTGGACAGAGTGACACAGAGCTCCACGTGGACAGATTGACACACAGCTCCACGTGGACAGAGTGACACAGAGCTCCACGTGGAAAGAGTGACACAGAGCTCCACGTGGACAGAGTAACACCGAGCTCCACGTGGACAGAGTGACACAGAGCTCCACGTGGACAGAGTGACACAGAGCTCCACGTGGACAGAGTGACACAGGGCTCCACGTGGACAGAGTGACACAGAGCTCCACGTGGACAGAGTGACACAGAGCTCCACGTGGACAGAGTGACACAGAGCTCCACGTGGACAGAGTGACACCGAGCTCCGCGTGGTCAGAGTGATACCGAGCTCATACTGCAGAGAGGTGAAAATGGAACAGTGAAAAGGGGGTGCCTGGGGGCACCGCAGAGAGGCTTGAAAACAGTGCATAGTGTGGAACCGTGACAAGGGAACCAGGGCGCATTTCAATCACATGATGTAGGAAAGGCAGGATTGGGCTCCTGTTGTTTCGAAGGGGGTTCGGGTTGCCCGCTTGTAATGTCTGCGTGAAGTGAAGGCTGGGCGAGCCCAATAACCTGGTTTGTGAGGCCCGGGCTGAACACGTGAGGGTGTGCAAGGGCCCACGTCGTGCAGTGGCAATGTCTGGATCCACCGTCACCCTCAACGACACCACCTACGCGTTCCCGCAGCTGGAGGGCGTGCTGCAGGATGAAGCCGTCTCGCTGATCATTCTGCGGACTCACGTGGCGCTGTCCGGCAGCCTCACGGAGATTCGCCGCTCCTTAAGCATTTACGGCGAGTGCTTGGACAGTGGCAATGCGTCAAGATCTTTATGCGCCATCTCTGGGGAGCACAGTTGGCGCATCTTCACGCTTGGGGAGGCTGCGGTGGTGCACCTGGAGGCTCTGGAGCTACACTCAGGCCGCTCAAATTCCAATGGTGGGCTGCTGTATGCGGCGTTCGCACAGCTGACCCTGGTGGATTGTGCCCTGCGGGATGCCTATGCAGTCATGGACGGCGGCGCGGTGTTTGCATATCGAAGCCATGTGAGGTGCGCAGGCTGCAACATATCTGGGAACAAGGCAGAAAATGGCGGGGGGGCAATGTGGGGTTATAACTACAGCATGTTGCTCTTGGACGCGGGCACCGTGGTCGAAGGGAACAGCGCCTACGGTAGTAATCTTGAGGTGGGGCACTGGTCGGAACTGTCTCTGAACCGAAGCACTCAGGTGATAGGGAACTTTGCAAGTGGGGCTGGCAACATCGGCGTGTATGAGAATAGCTCACTGTGGGTGGGCGATGGGGCTCTGATCGAGGGAAACACGGCTACCACCGGCGGCGGGATCTTTGTGAGCTCCGGCCATGCGTTTATGGGTGGTGGGAGTGTGCTCCGTGGCAATTACGCAAAGGATGCTGGAGGAGCCATCGGCCTTAGTGGGACCTGGAGCGAGACCCATCTCACCGAAGGGGTCAGAATCATCGGCAACCGTGCCGCAACCTTTGGTGGGGCCCTCGCGTATGAAGCCGTAGGCTCGCTCATGGCGAGCAGGATGGAGATCGGGTGGAACTATGCGAGACTGGACGCAGGTGCCGTACACCTCCGCTATGGCAATGATGCTGTCTTTGAGGAGGTGGCAGTGTGCAACAATGTGGCCGAGCGATCAGGCGGGGCGTTCAAGCTGGAGCAAGACTCCACGTTGTCTCTCTCGAGGTCGCTCCTGTGCAATAACTCTGCCTCAGAAGATGGGGGAGGCATCAGCGGCGTGGACTCCGTGTTCCACGCAGATAATGCAACACTAGAGGGAAACACAGCGGCGAAGAATGGGGGTGCGGTGTATGTTGAAGGCATCTCCAAAGTAGTATTAACCAACTCTGCAACAGCCAACAACTCTGCCGAGAGGGGTGGCGGGGTGTATGGTGCCAGCCACACCAAGGTGTTGATGACCAATGGGAGTGCGGTGGTGGGCAACGTGGCGGTCTTTCAAGGCGGCGGGGTGTTTGGCGGAGAGCACATCGTCGTGACTGTGAGGGGGAGAAGCTACCTGGCGCGGAACACCGTGAGTGACGGGCACGGCGGAGGGATCTCTGCTGATGCGTATGCCATGCTGGACGTTGCTGAGGGCAGTCGTGTTGAGGGTAACTCGGCAACTCAGAGGGGCGGTGCACTGTTTCTGGGTATGGGCTGTGATGTGAATCTGACGAACGCCATAATCAACGAGAACGTGGCATATTTAGGGGGAGGGATATATATCACTGGCGGCACCATGATGAACGTGATGCACTCCGAGGTGTCACTCAATCGTGGGACTGACGGTGGGGGCCTGTATGCCGAGGACGGCGCGCACATAGAGGTGGAGGGAAGTGTTTTCTCGGGAAATGTGGCGAAGAATGACGGAGGTGGTATTCTATTTCATCATCTTATCGCTTATGACAGCAGGATTGAGAAGAACCAAGCAAACAATGGAGGTGAGGGGTCTCCCCGGCATGGTGCACCAGTTGGGGCCATGGAGGGGTTCATGCGTGTTTCAAGGACCCACTCTTAGCATGTATCTGTTTGATTCTGAACCTGGCGTTCACGTGGGGCCTTTAACAACACGTGTACCTTCGGATCCGCCTCGTGCGAATGTAGGCTGCGAATGAGCGGCCATGATTCCCTCTGGCGTATGCCATGCATCACGAACTTGATGGGGATTGACACTATGGCAATGCTTTGAGAGGAAAGTAGGGAGGATTGGATCTATGAGGCCCCTCACATGACAGGGGCTTAACACCAGGGGGGTCGGGCAGGGATCAACGATGCAAAGTATGTGTAGAGGGCCTAGGTTGGGGTGAGGAAGCAATGTGTGAGGCCCATCATGAGGAGATTGAGGGACTTAAGAAAAAAAGAGAAAAAAGGACTCCCTTTCCAGGTTATGGGGAGATATCCGGCCTAGGATCCGTCCGTATCTAAACCTCACCAACAAGTAAATGAGTGCTAGTCAATATGTTCAAGATGCTTCTAGGGATATAAGGATGCTGCGGAACACTTTGCACTTTGTGAACCACAAGAATACTTGGATCGAGCTTTGCGATTCTGTCTCGGTGTCGCTCGTTCCATACAGAAGAGTGGGGTAGTGCTGCTGTGAACCTCTGCGTGCTTTGAAGATGAGGTCGAGGTCACCCTCCCAGTTGCAGTTGTCATCTGTGAAAAGGAGTTCACCATATACTCAGCCCGGGATGAAGGCCATCAGATTTAATCCAGACATGCTGGCACATCAGCTCAATCCATCCGCTAAGAAAACCCAGTGGGGAAAAGCCAAATGTGCGCCAGGTGAGAATGCTCCGTGTGCCATGTATGCACGAAAGCTGTCGCGCGCAGATTGCATGCGGATGTCTCGTCCACTCCGATTCCACATTTTGAAAATAATACCAAATCCCTAGGTCTCGATGTCAACGTTTTGTAAAATTCCGCTGAGTAAGGCTGTGCAGCTTCTGCCTCTTCAGCTCATCTACCTTCAGCTCTGTTCAGCAGTTTTGGCGCTACCCAAGATATCCGTGTTCTCACGGTGTCGCCACTGTATCCCTTTTCTGCACCTCCTGTGTCGCCACTGTATCCCACAGTTTCACCGGCTGTCAATTTCGAGAATGACGCCGGCTTTTCGGCCGGAAATTTGTGTTGTAAAGGGGAACCAGGTTCTCCAGGTTGCAAGGGATTGCATGCTCTCGTGTGTCTCCATGCTGGGTACCAATTAGAGTATCCACAGATGTCACACAACCAAAAGGAAAGTCGTTCGAGACCTGCGCCCAAGCAGGAAATGGTTTCGTGTGGCTCAAAGGTGGCACTGGATCCTGCGGCTTTGGAGACTCCAAGCACTAGGAGCTAGTTTGGCTTTCCGCTTCAACAGCTGGGTGCCGCACCTTTCAATCTTCGCGCTCGGAACCTGCTTCGTGACGGTGCGTGGCGCAGATTGATTGTCAATTCCCCCCACTTTCAGTTACCGTCATGCGTTCAGTGCGGAAGCTCTCGGCGCTGCCGGCCTGCACAAAGCCGCCGATGGCTCGACTGCTTCCGTCTGCTGCCTCAAGAAGATTGGTAGTGAACAGCTCTTCCACTGTAACCGGCGCATTCCTGGGTACAGTGGTTCAGTCAGATTCCACGTGTCGCAAAGCCGTCGTCAGTGCATTTGTGGATGCGCTGAGAATCTGCTTTAAGAGAGCTGCCAAACTCTATGTCACAGGATTTGTCATGGGTGGCGCATTTTGTCGCACGTCAGCGGACATTTTTTTATCCAATCAAAAGCAAGTATACCAAAAGCAAGGAGGATGACCAAGGTTAGGAATCAATTGTTGGGACACGTATATATGATGAATCGATTGTTCATGGTTTCCACAATCGAATCGATGTCATCCCCTTTGGGATTGCAGTCAATTTGATTTGATGTATTTGCCTACGTCGGGATTCCGCATAGGATCTCGCTTTCATATTTTGCGTATTTAGTGTGATTCTTTACGGCTTTGTGTCCCACTCCGAGACTAGAGTGACACACTTCTGCTTTAGGAAACTTTGTGGGAAAACGTCGACTCATGAATTGCTTTTACAATTGTCATTATTCGATTAATCGCGATTATCACAATCAAATCGATTCTACATCTATAGTGATTACAACCAAATCGTGTTTGATCACGGAACAGTCCCAATCGAATCGGTTGATGTATATGCTAATCACAATCAAATAGTGTAAAGTTCCTACAATTTGTTTGTAACTCGTACGAATTACTTTGTTACTGGTACGGACAATCACAATCGATCGAATCGGTATAGAAATTGAATTTGATTCTTACGTACCCCTGCGATGTTTGGCTGAATCTCACTTTATAAGGCATTTATACAATGACAGACCGGTTCCAATAGATATTGCTATATCTTAATAAACCCCACAAAATTATTCCAACAATTTGGCATGGGCGGACCGCCTTCATGCCTTGTGATTTTGGTGCGGGAAGGACAAAGATTTAGAATGTTGCGATGTCTGCTGGGGCTCAGGTGCGCTTTGCGGCTACCACTTCGCGGAAATGGAGAACATGAGCATCACCTCGAATTCAGCGGCCCTTGGTGGAGCTATAAATTTTCGATCCACAGGAGATGGGAGAGGTGGAAACCTGTACCTGGCAAGCAGTCTTTTGCAGCTCAACAATGCGACAGGCAGTGATGGCGCCGGGATCATGGCTGAACTTGCAAAGGCCCATCGTGGGGAGACTCTTTTCCTGTGGCTAGAAGGCGATGCAATCCAGGACAACGAAGCAGTGGGCTTTGGAGGTGAGCAACCCGCTCTCCTCCTTTTGGCCCTGCTCTCACATTGGGGGAGGCGTGCGTGCAGCGCACTCTCCTCCTTATGCTCGTCCGCTCGTATCGGGGAGACGTGCAGCCGCTCTTTTCCCTGTGCCACCGCCTCTATCATCCGGGTAGGCATGCAGCCGGCTCCTTTCCCTGTGCTCTTCGATTTGCATCGGGGAGATACGCGACTCGTGCTCCACCCTATGCACCTCTGCTGACATCGGGGAAAGGATGCGGCCTGTTTCCCTCCATGTGCTCCTCCTCGCACATAGGGAGTAGGAAGGAGAGAGTCTGCATTAATATATCACTGTCGCAATGGAATGTCCAAAAGAAATGTCCAATAAAAAGCATCCCTCGCTAAGAACAAGAAACCTTCAGAGCACAAAAAAGATACTCCAACATCACTGCCAAGCAACGAAGCTCCTACAATGGTCCAAACAGAGCAATCAAAGTCTCTCTGCGAAGGCTCATCTGCTGCTGCTATGATTATTCACTGCAGAAAGTCCTCCAGAGCTCTGCTACGCGACCCGAAGGCTCGAGCTCCGCGCAAGGCAACCATGAGTGTCTGTCCCCAGTACTACATACATACATACATACATACATACATACATACATACATACATACATATATATACAACATACATATGTTACGATATGAGCCCGCCGCTGGTATATACCGGCCGATTTCGGTACAGGCCCGCCTGTACCGATTTCACCGGTACAGGCCCGCCTGTACCGATTCCACTGGTACAGGCCCGCCTGTACCGATTGGCATGACCCCCCCGCGGTATGAGCTCGCCACCGTACAGGCCCGCCTGTACCACCTGCAATCGGGTACAGGCCAGCCTGTACCGGCTGTGAGGGGTGTTGGGACATGGTTTGGGGGTTGTTTGTGCATGGTTTAGGGGTGTTGGGGGATGGTTTGGGGTAATGGGGATGGTTTGGGGTGTAATGGGGTGTTGGGGATTGTTTGGGGGTAGAGGGGGGATGAGAATTGGTTTGGGGTGTGTTGGGGGATTGTTTGGGGTGTGAGGGGGTAATGGGGATGGTTTGGGGGCAATGGGGATTGTTCGGTACAGGCGGGCCTGTACCAGTGGAATCGGTACAGGCGGGCCTGTACCAGTGAAATCGGTACAGGCGGGCCTGTACCGAAATTGGCCGGTATATACCAGCGGCGGGCTCATATCGTAACATATATGTATATGTGTATGTATGCTTATCCTTGCGAATCCTTTGGCACCCCGAAACCACAGAAGACTGCACTGTGTACCCACGCCGGGGATCAAAGGATTCAGCAGACACTTCGGGACACTTATGTATATGTATATTATGTATATTATGTATATATACGTTGTATATATACAAACGTTGGGGTTGAGCATGTCACCGAGCTGATCTTGGGACCAAGTCGATCTTGTCTCCTCTGTCTCCTCTCCACACACTCCTCCAAGAACTGTTTTGCCTGTGCACCCAACCCCCTGAACCCTCCATCGGACAATGCACCAGCCTACTTCATGCGGAGAGACGTCGCCGTGCAAGGTGACCTTGCACTGCTCTTCTGCTCCAGCAGTGTGCAATGACTCCCGAGATGCCCGCCCAACGAAGGACGAGGCAAATGGAAATCCGACAACCACGTCGATGACGAGGTGCCACCCACGCCCATCGCAGTTGAGCGTTGCGACGTCCAGCCTCCACCACGGGGAACGGCTCCGGTGGTACACACATGTCTTCACCGAGGCTGGATCAAACATTTTCTGTAATACCTCCACCAGCACGTCCTGCACTGCGTTGTGACGATAAGTCACGTTACCGTACTTAACGGTACGGTAACGTGACTTACCGTACGTAAGTCACGTTAAGACTTACGTACGGTAAGTACGTAAGTCTTACTACTTACGTACTTACCGTAAGTAAGTACGGTAAGTACTTACTTACGTACGTAAGTAAGTAAGTAATGCTACTTACTTACTTAAGTAACGTTACTTACTTACTTACTTACTTACTAGTACTTACTTAAGTAACGTTACTTACTTACTTACTTACTTACTTACTTACTTACTAGTAAGTAAGTAAGTAACTTACTTACTTACTTCCTAAGTAAGTTACTTACTTACTTACTTACTTCCTAAGTAAGTTACTTACTTACTTACTTACTTCCTAAGTAAGTACTGAGTAACTACTAGTACTAAGTACTTACTACTTAGTACTAGTAAGTAGTAATACTTACTACTTCCTACTTACTACTTCCTACTTACTACTTACTACTTAAGTAAGTAGTAAGTACTTGCTACATCAGTACTTACTACTGACGTAAGTTACACGTCAGTAACTTACGTCTATGTTACTTACTATGAACGTAGTAAGTAAGTAATACTTACTTACTACGTAAGTAACATAGACGTCATATGTTACTTATAACATATGACATCATATGTCATCCCACGTCAGTTACACGTCAAGTGGATGTAGCCGAACTGGTCAACCTCTGCCCTTCCTTCCACATCTTCCAGTTCCCACTGCAGGGACATCCCCACGCCAATGGGAGAGTGACCCCGCACTGCAGGAGCGAAATCACCGCAGCTAGGGGTTTAAGACGCAACCTCTAGACACGTGGCGCCATCCCGAGAGAGGCTGAGCAGCCTTGCCCAGACCGCGGGGTTCGCGGCATCCAACAAGCGAGGCCAGTCCGAGCCCTGCTGACAAATTATTGCCTCTTTCTGACTCACCGGTTGGGTGTCACCGAAAGTTTCCCAGCTGGGTGCCTCCTCCGGCATCCATACGGCACCACGTGTTCGCTCGCTTCCGCCCCCAGCGCACGCCTCCTCTCACATGCATTGCAAAGACCAAGCCCTGCCACCAAAGGGTGCCCCCTGTATCTGTGCCTTCCGGCATGCCCAGGTGTGGGAGCAAGCCCCTCGCCACCGGGAACTGCGCCTCATGCGTTTCCACGTGCGCCCACAATCCCAGCCACTCTGTCAGGGTCAACCGGTGAGCTGAGCTCAGTCCATGCCCCCACCACCGAACCGGCAGTTGGTTCCTCCCGATGTGTGTGGCCCGCTCTCCTGACTTTATTACATCTCGCACGTCTGTGACAAGGCAGCCCGCTCTTCTAACTGCGGGTTCTCTCTCTCATGGTGGGATACATGCAACCCGCTACCCGTGCTCATGCTGTCACATGGAGGAAGCCGTGTGCCCCGCTTTCTCCCTGGCTGCTCCTCTCTGTATATAGCGGGAGACGTGTAGCTCCTTCTCCCCCCCCCATGTTCCTTCTTTCGCACTGGTCTGCGGCCCTCCCTCCCTTCTGTTCTGCACCTCGCATTTCAGGGGAGACATGCAGTCTGTTTTTTTTTTTTGCTTTTTGGTCCGTCTCTTACATCAAATGAGGCGTGTAACCTGCTCTTTTCACTCCCTGTTCTTCCTCTCTTTCATCTGGGGAGGTGTGCAGCCCACTCTCCTCCTTACTTGCGCCCTTCTTTCGCATCGGGAAGGCCTGCAGCCCGCCCTCCTCTCTTTGCTTGTTCTCGTGCAACAGGGGGAGATACCGCACGCTCTCCTCCCTGTCACCGTGTGCTCGTCCTCCTGATGTGCAGCACGCCCTCCTCTCTGTCACCGTGTGCTCGTTCCCGTTGCAGGCTCAATTTTGAATTTTAAGTATGGCAATATTTCCCGTTGCAGGCTCAATTTTAAATTTTAAGTATGGCAATATTTCCCACTGCAGGCTCAATTTTCATTTTTAAGTGTGGCAATATTGCAAAATCACAAAATTTGCACAAATTTTGCGATTGTCATTTCATACGTCATGGCCCGCACCCAGCTCCATCGCCCCCGCATACGCCCCGGAGCGGCGAGCTACGTCTCTGGGCCGGTTCGCCACGGTAAGCAATATACCCCGCGGTCCACTCCCCTCCCCGTGCTCCTTCTCGATTGCACATCTGGGAGAGGTGCAGCTCTTTTTCTTGGACATTTGGGACATCCTATTGTGAAAATAGCATCGTAATGCAAATACTGCTCTGTATCTTCGTGGGGACTTTGTATCGGTGTGGTGGATGTCTCTTGAGCCTCGAGTTAGATCTGGCCCTAGGCGATGCTCAGAATATCGACAGCGCAGTGTATCTGGGAGGTTGCTACGTGACCAGGGGGCGTAATGGCTTCGGGCGGGGCCGCCATGAACATCTCCGGGACCGTCCTTGAGCGCAACAGAGCGCTCGGAGGCGGTGCACACCCTTCACAGCCCTTCATCCCGCTGCGGAGCTTTTAGCATGACCCGTGCCTTTCAGTAGTGGGTTGTCCCATGCAGTCACGCAGATGTCGACCAAAGCCGTGGGATTTCTGATTGTTCGATCGCCCATGCTGGTATCTTTTCAGCATTTGCGGCTGCTCCTGAATTGTCGCCTCTTGAGCAAAACAATGCAGGCAGATAAAGAGCCATTTCAGAAGAACATACCATCATGGCATGGCAATAATGATTCTACTCATCCCTCGGGGCGGACTCGGTCACCACATTGCGTGCAGGAGGGATCTTCTGCGGAGACATGACAATGTACCTGTCGGGAGCGACTCTCGTGAAGAATAATATGGCGACACTGGACCACGGAGGGGGGGTCTACGTACGTGGAGGGGTCCTGGGGATGACAGCGAGCAGCCGGGTGGAGGGGAATGCCTGCCTCTTACTCGGGGGCGGCATCTTCGGGGTGCAGAGTGCGGTTATTAGCATCGCTGGCAGGGCAGAGGTGGTCGGAAACAGGGCGCTGCGAGAGGGGGGTGGCGTGGCCCTGCTGAGCAGAGCCGACGCGGGAACCGAGGCCTCTTCGCGTCTGCTTGTGGAAGACTCCACCTTGGAGGGGAACACTGCGGTGTACTACTCAGGAGGTGGCATCAGCTGCGATTTGTCAGAAGTGGAACTCGTAAATGCCACCCTGCGGAGCAATGTCGCGGGCGCATCCGGAGGTGGCCTGTTCGGCATTGGCGGTTCTGTACATGTGGCATCCAAGTCCATGGTGCAGGGCAACAAGGCGCTTGAAGGGGGTGGCATCGCCGTGTACGGTGGTACGTCTGACGATGCTGCAAGTAGCTTTCTGCGGATGAATGCCACAGCTGTCCTCGCCAACGTGGCCACTAAAGGGGGAGGCCTTCTGATAAGTAACTCCACCCGAGCGCTCTTTTCGGGAGCCTTGGCATCAGGTCACGCCAGTGATCCATCCAGCGATGATGGCGAGGCCAACTCTACTACTGTCACCACTGCTGACATCTGGGGGGAGGGCTGGTGCGGCAACGTCACCAGCAGCGTGTGCATCGTGAGAAACGAGGCAGCTCAGGGGGCGGCAATGGCGTTTGCTGGTTCAACGGGCAATGTCTTGCAGGGGGTGGTGATGGCCGCAAATGTTGGATTTAACGAGTCGGATCCGACTTCGGTGATGGAGCTGAGTGAGGGATCAGATGTGGAGGTGAATCGAAGCTATTATGGGTATAACATGGGCTCTGGGTTCCACGTCACCGACTTTTCCACGGTGACGATGGTTGACACGGTCATGGCTAACCATACTGGGAGTCTTGGCGGTGCTCTGAACATTGATGCCACCAGTGCGGCAATAGTGGAGAATTGCGTCTTCGCGAACGGCGTGGCCAAGCAGGGCGGCGCAGTCTACGCTCTGGGGAATTTATCGATGCAGGATTCATTGTTCCAGGGGAACGCTGCAGTGGCTTCAGGTGGCGCAGTGTATATAGGTATCAACAAGCAGACCACCATCGTGAACAGGTCCGCCTTCCATAGCAACGTTGCTGGAGACTATGAAGTTTCCGCTTCCTTGTACCACGAAGGCAATGGTGGCGCAATTTTCCTCAGCACTGGTGCAAACTACAAGGACGCTATAGGCAACACACGCCTCCAGGCACTAAGCTACCAGGGAAACCGTGCTGCAAAGGGGGGCGCCGTTGGGTTCTGGCACCCACATGACCTCCGGGCAAACCGGGAGCCACCTCCTTGCATCGACTGCGGGCCGCTTGACGATAGCAACGTGGCGGCGTATGGGTCGCCGGAGGGGTGGGCCACGTATCCCCTATTCCTGCAGGTGTGTCTAGACCCTCCACTCCCCTTTCGTTTTTCTGTTCTTGCGCCTCAATCACTACTTCAAATTACTCTCAAAAATAATCATCAACCTGGGTGCGGCCTGGAATACAAGAAGTTTTGACATAGATGAGTATTCAAAGGTACACACTTACTCTACGAGAAAAGACTTCCGCAAAATCACTAGATTACAATTGGTCGACTGCTCCTTGCTCCACTTTCCTCTTACAACCGAGGTGAAATCCAGTAACACCGAAAAGTCACTGAGATATGCAAAATCCGATTTACTGTCCCGCAATCATGTCCCAGACAGCGTCAACGTTTTTTATGGCATCTGGGTTAACAACGTTTACGGCATTTGGCTACGTCGTGCAGTGAGCTGGGCTGTGCCGGGTAGGTAATAACAAGGAGAAATGAACATGTATTTTTGTCAATCCAACGAAACGTGAATCTTTTATATATATCACTTGAACGAAATGTCAGGTACTCGTAACTTTAACAATTGAGTAAAATTCTGAAGACCAAACCAGCGAATGGCTTTCCCGAAATGATCATCATTCCAGTTCCCCCACAGACCAACCACCCAGATCAAGGATCACCGATGGCATTTAGATTCCTCATCAGATCCAATCTCGATCTCGAATCTCATTTGTCAATGTTGGTTCTTTCAACACGTCATAATGACGGTCAATATTATTATCTTTGATTCGAAGGTCACAATCTGTTGTGCAGGGTTTCAGATCCAGAGAAATTCGCCCCGGAATTCAGGGTTTTCGGGGTTTTCACAGGGTTTCTCAGGGTTTGTATAGGGTTTGAGTGGTTGCAAGACCAGTACAAAGTGCTGATTCAAACAGCGGGGGGGCTGAAGCAGGTGAACCGGACACAGCAAGCGGAGGCCTCTTATCAGAAAACTGAGCACCACATTATCGTGCGCATCATCGACAGCTTCGGTGAGACGGTCACATCGGACTCACTCTCCGTGGTGGAGATCCACGTCATCAATCCCGAAGAGTGTAACATACTGGAGGGGGACAGAGTCGCGCGAGCGATGAATGGCGCGACCCGATTTTCTTATGATACCACCAGGCTCATCTTCAAAGGCAACCCGGGCACCACATGCCAGGTGCGGCAGCCCGGGCATCATCTCCCAGGTGCGGCAGCCCGGGCGTCATCTCCCAGGTGCGGCAGCCCGGGCGTCATCTCCCAGGTGCGGCAGCCCGGGCGTCATCTCCCAGGTGCGGCAGCCCGGGTATCACTGGTGGTTGTTACATTGGTACATTTTAGCATTGCTTGGAATCTCTTTGGCTCTTTGGCTTAAGTCACTTTGGGTCTTGTAGTGATTTGAGAAAGATTGTCAACGACGCAACTGTTTTTATTTTGACCCATTCAACATACGAGGAGTCACCCAATCACCCAACCTTTGTTCACTGTGGCCCGATTATGAAATTTGGATGAACACGAGATAACAATGCAAAAAATGGCGATCAATTATGGCGTGCAACTAGGGTTAAAATAGGCAACGCCACGAATAGCGGTAGGCCGGCTAGCTGTGCTCGGGGCCACAGTGCAGTACAATGAGATAGTGGTGGGCAGGCAAATTGCTTGGGTTGTTCATCCTTTGTGTTTTGTGATCTGTGCACCGCTTTCAATGGAGATCGTGGGACGGCCGAACAAAAAGCCATCAAACAAAGCTTTCATGTCTGAGCTGTGAATCGTGGGCATATGTCCTGTAGCGAGGCTGATGGGGCTCCGAGCAATCTCTTGTTGTGATTTGCATGTCTTCGGGTGCTTCCTAGGGCTCGAAGTGTGTATAGGTGTACTTAGCGGCCGATGTGACGGATGGTGGTGTGCGGACATCATGATTTGTGCGACAGACGGTCAGGATTGATCCTAGTGTGTGGGTATTGGTGCCCTGAGCGATGTGCTCGCAGGTGAACTTCTCCTCCAACCTGAATGGGCTGTATACTGCTGACGTGGAGTCAAACGCCACCGAGGTGCCGCTGCGGTACTGCGAGACGGGGGAGGAGCTCATGGGGGACTCGCCGTGGCAGTACTGTCAGCCATGCAAGGCGGGATGGCTCTCATTGGACAATGAGAGCGCATGCACGCAGTGTGAGGCTGCCTTGGACTGCCACGGTTCAGAGGCCTGCCCGCTCGAGTGTCCAGGGAGGGACGTGTATGTTGTGTGCCAGGGGTCGTACCTGGCCCCACAGGCGCAATACTGCGACAGCCAAAAGGAAGCGTCAACCGAGTGCCTGCTGCATCGGCTCTACACTTGTGAGAACAGCGAGGCGTGCACTACAGCCAGTGACGCCAACACCTGTGATGCGGAGGAGCCCGGGAATGCTCGGCGTGTAGGCCGTGGGACGAGTGGCGTGGCAGAGCTCCAGCTGTGCAAGGGTGAAAAGTTCACAGGGAGCAGCACGGTGTTGTGTGGCGGCACATTGCCCGTCATCTGCAGCATCGATCACTACCATGACGCGAGTCAGGAGAATTGCCTTCAGTGCGGCAGCCGTGAGGAAGTCATTCTGGTGATGGCTCTGACCTGTTTAGGGATTATTCTGCTGCTAGGGCTGGTGATCAGCCTATCCTTCTCGCTTTTGGGCAAAACGCAAATTTCGGGCCAAGCAATAAGTGGAGGGGCACAACAAACATCGGTGAACGTCCAGAAGGCGGTCTCCGCTGTCAGCTTGATGATCGGGTACTTTCAGGTGGGCAGCCATGGCTATGAAGCTGCGAGCGTGTGTTTTGCTTGGTGAGGGCAGCTGCAGCTGTGCGGTGTTTGTCTGAGAATGCAAAAGGCCAGTTTGTAGTGCACAGAGCCTGATAAACCGTCGTGAGCAGTGAAGCTCTGTGCCGGAATATTTTGTAGTGCACAGAGCCTATGACAAACCGTCGTGAGCAGTGAAGCACTGTGCCGGAATGTTTTGTAGTGCACAGAGCCTATGACAAACTGTCGTGAGCAGTGAAGCTCTGTGCCGGAATATTTTGTAGTGCACCGAGCCTGACAAACCGTCGTGAGCAGTGAAGCTCTGTGCCGGAATATTCTGTAGTGCACAGAGCCTGATAAACCGTCGTGAGCAGTGAAGCTCTGTGCCGGAATATTTTGTAGTGCACAGAGCCTATGACAAACCGTCGTGAGCAGTGAAGCTCTGTGCCGGAATATTGTGTAGTGCACTGAGCCTATGACAAACCGTCGTGAGCAGTGAAGCTCTGTGCCGGAATGTTTTGTAGTGCACAGAGCCTGACAAACCGTCGTGAGCAGTGAAGCTCTGTGCCGGAATATTCTGTAGTGCACAGAGCCTGACAAACCGTCGTGAGCAGTGGAGCTCTGTCAGGGAATATCTTGCGAGGTGTGGGCAGTCACGGGCGATGACGCGCCTACGGTATTCGTGTATTTGTGTGCGTGCCTTACCTTTGGACCAATTGCTCCGGCAACCAGTGGCCGCAGACAATCGGCTACACTCTGTACCTGCGCTGGGGATCAATGGATGCAGCGCCTCTACAACCGAACTTCCCATGTCATGATGTTCTGCCCCATTAAGCTGGATTGCCCACCATGTGCCAGCTGCCCTGGCATAGGCATAAGCACCCTTGCGGGTGCTATGGCCAGAGAGGTGGCTTCCGGGACACACAACCCAGATTGCCCAAGGCCAGCTGCACCCAGTCGTTGGCTCGAGCTGAAATGAGCTTGCCCCGCTCCCACGGCAGCCTCCAGCAACTGCAGCGCTGATGGGGGTCCTCCGCTGATTGCCCCTCTGCACCCCCAAAGCACATCCCGCGCCTGCTCCCAATGCCGCAGAAGCTGCACCAGGCCTTGCACCCCCAAAGAGCATCCCGCGCCTGCTCCCAATGCCGCAGAAGCTGCACCAGGCCTTGCACCCCCAAAGAACATCCCGCGCCTGCTCCCAATGCCGCAGAAGCTGCACCAGGCCTTGCACCCCCAAAGAGCATCCCGCGCCTGCTCCCAATGCCGCTGAAGCTGCACCAGGCCTTGCACCCCCAAAGAACATCCCGCGCCTGCTCCCAATGCCGCAGAAGCTGCACCAGGCCTTGCACCCCCAAAGAGCATCCCGCGCCTGCTCCCAATGCCGCAGAAGCTGCACCAGGCCTTGCACCCCGCTGCGGGAATGGCGAGCTCCGGCTCGAGGCGTGCATGCCTCCTGCCTTTCTCACCGTTAGGAACCACTTAAATTCACTCGGCCATCACGCCGAGGTGGTCCCTCAGCATGGAAACACCAGTGTCCGGGATCCCAAGCGGTGTCCAGGATCCCAAGCGGTGTCCGGGATCCCGAGCGGAATTAATGTGAAGACCACATAGGCGCATGCTCTGAGCAGCTCATTGTCTGCTCGGCCATCCAGATCTGCACTGTTGCATTTGCCCTTCGTGGTCTGTACAGGAGCTATTACCCAGCGCTCCTGCAGCACCGCATTCCAGATGCTCACCTGTTACACTGCCTCCGATATTCCTAGCCCGTGCCTAGGCTCACATCACCATTGCCATAGGAAATGTGGGTTAGACCGTGTGCACTGGTCTTCCCCGCCGTCGATGTGGGTTAGACCGTGTGCACTGGTCTTCCCCGCCGTCGATGTGGGTTAGACCGTGTGCACTGGTCTTCCCCGCCGTCGATGTGGGTTAGACCGTGTGCACTGGTCTTCCCCACCGTCGATGTGGGTTAGACCGTGCGCACTGGTCTTCCCCACCGTCGATGTGGGTTAGACCGTGTGCACTGGTCTTCCCCGCCGTCGATGTGGGTTAGACCGTGTGCACTGGTCTTCCCCGCCGTCGATGTGGGTTAGACCGTGTGCACTGGTCTTCCCCGCCATCGATGTGGGTTAGACCGTGTGCACTGGTCTTCCCCGCCGTCGATGTGGGTCAGACCGTGTGCACTGGTCTTCCCCGCCGTCGATGTGGGTTAGACCGTGTGCACTGGTCTTCCCCGCCGTCGATGTGGGTTAGACCGTGTGCACTGGTCTTCCCCGCCATCGATGTGGGTTGGACCGTGTGCACTGGTCTTCCCCGCCGTCGATGTGGGTTAGACCGTGTGCACTGGTCTTCCCCGCCGTCGACCGTCGATGTCTTGGATGTTAGACCGTGTGCACTGGTCTTCCCCGCCGTCGATGTGGGTTAGACCGTGTGCACTGGTCTTCCCCGCCGTCGATGTGGGTTAGACCGTGTGCACTGGTCTTCCCCGCCGTCGATGTGGGTCAGACCGTGTGCACTGGTCTTCCCCGCCGTCGATGTGGGTTAGACCGTGTGCACTGGTCTTCCCCGCCATCCATGTGGGTTAGACCGTGTGCACTGGTCTTCCCCGCCGTCGATGTGGGTTAGACCGTGTGCACTGGTCTTCCCCGCCGTCGATGTGGGTTAGACCGTGTGCACTGGTCTTCCCCGCCGTCGATGTGGGTTAGACCGTGTGCACTGGTCTTCCCCGCCGTCGATGTGGGTTAGACCGTGTGCACTGGTCTTCCCCGCCGTCGATGTGGGTTAGACCGTGTGCACTGGTCTTCCCCGCCGTCGATGTGGGTTAGACCGTGTGCACTGGTCTTCCCCGCCATCGATGTGGGTTGGACCGTGTGCACTGGTCTTCCCCACCGTCGATGTGGGTTAGACCGTGTGCACTGGTCTTCCCCGCCGTCGATGTGGGTTAGACCGTGCGCACTGGTCTTCCCCACCGTCGATGTGGGTCAGACCGTGTGCACTGGTCTTCCCCACCGTCGATGTGGGTTAGACCGTGTGCACTGGTCTTCCCCGCCATCCATGTGGGTTAGACCGTGTGCACTGGTCTTCCCCGCCGTCGATGTGGGTCAGACCGTGTGCACTGGTCTTCCCCGCCGTCGATGTGGGTTAGACCGTGTGCACTGGTCTTCCCCGCCATCCATGTGGGTTAGACCGTGTGCACTGGTCTTCCCCGCCGTCGATGTGGGTCAGACCGTGTGCACTGGTCTTCCCCGCCGTCGATGTGGGTTAGACCGTGTGCACTGGTCTTCCCCACCGTCGATGTGGGTTGGACCGTGTGCACTGGTCTTCCCCGCCGTCGATGTGGGTTAGACCGTGTGCACTGGTCTTCCCCACCGTCGATGTGGGTTAGACCGTGCGCACTGGTCTTCCCCACCGTCGATGTGGGTTAGACCGTGTGCACTGGTCTTCCCCGCCGTCGATGTGGGTTAGACCGTGTGCACTGGTCTTCCCCGCCGTCGATGTGGGTTAGACCGTGTGCACTGGTCTTCCCCGCCGTCGATGTGGGTTAGACCGTGTGCACTGGTCTTTCGATGTGGGTTGGACCGTGTGCACTGGTCTTCCCCGCCGTCGATGTGGGTTAGACCGTGTGCACTGGTCTTCCCCGCCGTCGATGTGGGTTAGACCGTGTGCACTGGTCTTCCCCGCCGTCGATGTGGGTTAGACCGTGTGCACTGGTCTTCCCCGCCGTCGATGTGGGTTAGACCGTGTGCACTGGTCTTCCCCGCCGTCGATGTGGGTTGGACCGTGTGCACTGGTCTTCCCCGCCGTCGATGTGGGTTAGACCGTGTGCACTGGTCTTCCCAGCCGTCGATTTGGGTTAGACCGTGTGCACTGGTCTTCCCCGCCGTCGATGTGGGTTAGACCGTGTGCGCTGGTCTTCCCCGCCATCGATGTGGGTTAGACCGTGTGCACTGGTCTTCCCCGCCGTCGATGTGGGTTAGACCGTGTGCACTGGTCTTCCCACCCGTCGATGTGGGTTAGACCGTGTGCACTGGTCTTCCCAGCCGTCGATGTGGGTTAGACCGTGTGCACTGGTCTTCCCCGCCGTCGATGTGGGTCAGACCGTGTGCACTGGTCTTCCCCGCCGTCGATGTGGGTTAGACCGTGTGCACTGGTCTTCCCCGCCATCCATGTGGGTTAGACCGTGTGCACTGGTCTTCCCCGCCGTCGATGTGGGTTAGACCGTGTGCACTGGTCTTCCCCGCCGTCGATGTGGGTTAGACCGTGTGCACTGGTCTTCCCAGCCGTCGATGTGGGTCAGACCGTGTGCACTGGTCTTCCCCGCCGTCGATGTGGGTTAGACCGTGTGCACTGGTCTTCC
>LGRX02026429.1:0-17995 GCA_001247695.2 Cymbomonas tetramitiformis | reverse complement strand
TAGACCGTGTGCACTGGTCTTCCCCGCCGTCGATGTGGGTCAGACCGTGTGCACTGGTCTTCCCCACCGTCGATGTGGGTCAGACCGTGTGCACTGGTCTTCCCCACCGTCGATGTGGGTTAGACCGTGTGCACTGGTCTTCCCCGCCGTCGATGTGGGTTAGACCGTGTGCACTGGTCTTCCCCGCCGTCGATGTGGGTTAGACCGTGTGCACTGGTCTTCCCCGCCGTCGATGTGGGTTAGACCGTGTGCACTGGTCTTCCCCGCCGTCGATGTGGGTTAGACCGTGTGCACTGGTCTTCCCCGCCGTCGATGTGGGTTAGACCGTGTGCACTGGTCTTCCCCGCCGTCGATGTGGGTTAGACCGTGTGCACTGGTCTTCCCCGCCGTCGATGTGGGTTAGACCGTGTGCACTGGTCTTCCCCGCCGTCGATGTGGGTTGGACCGTGTGCACTGGTCTTCCCCGCCGTCGATGTGGGTTAGACCGT
Organism: Cymbomonas tetramitiformis; assembly: GCA_001247695.2. Lineage (NCBI taxonomy): Eukaryota > Viridiplantae > Chlorophyta > Pyramimonadophyceae > Pyramimonadales > Pyramimonadaceae > Cymbomonas > Cymbomonas tetramitiformis. Next base: position 17,507 of record LGRX02026429.1, on the reverse strand, counting down.
GTGCACTGGTCTTCCCAGCCGTCGATTTGGGTTAGACCGTGTGCACTGGTCTTCCCCGCCGTCGATGTGGGTTAGACCGTGTGCGCTGGTCTTCCCCGCCATCGATGTGGGTTAGACCGTGTGCACTGGTCTTCCCCGCCGTCGATGTGGGTTAGACCGTGTGCACTGGTCTTCCCACCCGTCGATGTGGGTTAGACCGTGTGCACTGGTCTTCCCAGCCGTCGATGTGGGTTAGACCGTGTGCACTGGTCTTCCCCGCCGTCGATGTGGGTCAGACCGTGTGCACTGGTCTTCCCCGCCGTCGATGTGGGTTAGACCGTGTGCACTGGTCTTCCCCGCCATCCATGTGGGTTAGACCGTGTGCACTGGTCTTCCCCGCCGTCGATGTGGGTTAGACCGTGTGCACTGGTCTTCCCCGCCGTCGATGTGGGTTAGACCGTGTGCACTGGTCTTCCCCGCCGTCGATGTGGGTTAGACCGTGTGCACTGGTCTTCCCCGCCGTCGATGTGGGTTAGACCGTGTGCACTGGTCTTCCCCGCCGTCGATGTGGGTTGGACCGTGTGCACTGTCTTCCCCGCCGTCGATGTGGGTTGGACCGTGTGCACTGGTCTTCCCCGCCATCGATGTGGGTTGGACCGTGTGCACTGGTCTTCCCCGCCATCCATGTGGGTTAGACCGTGTGCACTGGTCTTCCCCGCCGTCGATGTGGGTTAGACCGTGTGCACTGGTCTTCCCCGCCGTCGATGTGGGTTAGACCGTGTGCACTGGTCTTCCCCACCGTCGATGTGGGTTAGACCGTGTGCACTGGTCTTCCCCGCCATCGATGTGGGTTAGACCGTGTGCACTGGTCTTCCCCGCCGTCGATGTGGGTTAGACCGTGTGCACTGGTCTTCCCCGCCGTCGATGTGGGTTAGACCGTGTGCACTGGTCTTCCCCGCCGTCGATGTGGGTTCAGACCGTGTGCACTGGTCTTCCCCGCCGTCGATGTGGGTCAGACCGTGTGCACTGGTCTTCCCCGCCGTCGATGTGGGTTAGACCGTGTGCACTGGTCTTCCCCGCCGTCGATGTGGGTTAGACCGTGTGCACTGGTCTTCCCCGCCGTCGATGTGGGTTGGACCGTGTGCACTGGTCTTCCCCACCGTCGATGTGGGTTAGACCGTGTGCACTGGTTTTCCCCGCCGTCGATGTGGGTTAGACCGTGTGCACTGGTCTTCCCCACCGTCCCGCTGGACGAAGCATCATCCACGAGCTACTACACCCGGACCTTGCGGCCATGCGCCAGCTTCGGCTGCCCTGCCATCATCGATACCCAAGTGGCCTTCTGCCGGGAATCGCTCACATTTGGCAGAGATGTGGAGCATTGTGGCATCCTAGCTCGAGGAGCAACTCAAATAAGTCCCGGCATCTTTGCTGAATGACCAGCTCGTCAGCCAGTGTCTCCTCTGCTCTAGCCAGTAAGACGGAACCAACGTGGCCTTCCTCCGACAACTTGTGCGCCACCTTGTCGAGCAGTCATCCTGGCGAATTGACCTCTCCCAGTCAGCAGTAGGCCAAAAGTTCCACGCCCTCGCAACCCCGGTCGCACCACTGAGCTACCGAGGCAACTGGGTGGAGAGCTCGAATGCGGAAGCAGTTCACCGCATACACGCTGCTGAGCAGCTCGTGAAGGAGACTGCTTTGAATGCTGGTCGCCGCATACACGCTGCTGAGCAGCTCGTGAAGGAGACTGCTTTGAATGCTGGTCGCCGCATACACGCTGCTGAGCAGCTCGTGAAGGAGACTGCTTTGAATGCTGGTCGCCGCATACACGCTGCTGAGCAGCTCGTGAAGGAGACTGCTTTGATTGCTGGTCGCCGCATGCCGCCTTTTCTTGGAGCCGTTGGGGTATTAGGCGGATGAGATGCGATGCTCTGGTGAGGGCTCCGTCATTTTCAGTCCGGGGCGGTGTCTGCAGGTGATGGCTCAGTTTGCAAATATCTACACGTCAGAGATGCTTCCAGAGATTTTCCATACCTACATCTCGCTGTTGTCCTTCGCCAACTTGAATTTCAGCTTCGTGCTTAACCTGGACTGCATTCGATACCATTTCCTCCCAGCAGAGTACCGCATCACCAGCAACCAGTTCAGCGTCGATTTCTATCAGGCCGTGTGCACCCCGTACCTTGTGTGTATCTTCTTTCTGCTGCTGTATGCGTTCATGCTGTGGCGAAATGCTCGCAGTCGCCCTCAGGCACAGACGGCTGGTTTGCCACGTGGCCTCCAACGTCCTCGCGAAGATTCTCAGAGCAAATGGCATGAGGAGGTAAGCCACCTTTCCCTGAATCCGACCTGTGGTGCTTAAGCGGGTGACAGTCACAGGTATGATCAGGAGGATGATTGCTGGCTGGGAGTGGCCGGGTGCAACCAGGCGAAGGAGATCATGTGGCGAAACAATGTACGAGTCACATGCATAGCGTGGGCGCTCTTCATTATGACGCTGTTTCACCCAAGCATTTCTACCACCCTGTTCCAGCTCTTCAACTGCCAGCCGATCTACTTTGATGCCGATGAACTTGCAATGCAATACTGGTGCGCCGCCGCCACGTCACAGTTTCCCTGCTGTGGGGGGTGCCGCTGGAGTTCACCTGGTCCCGTGCTTCTTCGAGGCTCGATTCCATAGTTTTAATCTAGGCCTGCCTGTGTACCAAATGGAACACCAATCAGAAGCTCTGTGATGACGGCGGCGGGGGGTGCCGTAACTGTGCATGGCCCTGTGTGGCGCAGGGTGAAGCTGGACAGCACGGTGGAGTGTTTCACAACAGATTGGACGATCGCGGCGTGTTTTTCGGTGTATAGTATAGCCACTTTCGTCATTGGGTATCCGCTCGCGCTCTACTTCGCGATGCATCAGTTGCGGCTGTATCATCAGATCCGCATGCCCCGCCAGTCGGCGGAGCTCTGCATCGACCGGGTACGTGCTGGTGAGTGGATACCCGCTCACTCCGAGGACAAGGCCAGGATACAGCTCGATGGCTCATGGGGCAATGCACAGAGTGATGAACTGGCGGACATTTTCATGCTTCGCAGCAGCTTCAAGGCCTTCACAAGGGAGAGCTTGCCTCCGGATGCTGGCAACCGGAAGTCCATTCCACCGCGTCTGAAGCAATCGATGATACTCTTGAATCGGCAACAAGGCCCCAACGAGGCGTGCAGCATCCAGCTGACTGACGGAAGGGTGTTCCACGACGTGCGCTGCTTGAAGAAGACGGAGGTGATTGACCTGTGTAGTCATAATGCGCAGCCTGTGCACTACGTTCCTTTGACACGCCTGGACAACGAGCTTCACGAGAGGGTAAGCACGTTGGCCAATCTCGATTAGGGAGGCATACCGGGGCACCCTCACTCCTGAAAGTGATACGCATCTTAAGAGCTCGACATATCAGGGCGCCCTCATCATCACTCCTGCACCTTCCGCCCTCACCCATCCAATCGTAGCATGCTGTCATCCTTTGATCTGACGCCCCGCCCTCATCTTGTACGCCACATCTGCAGATTCTCCTCGTCCCGTGTTATACACTCCATCAATGCTAGCTGGCACCCCGCCCCCTGCCCCGAGACTTGGGTGAGCTCCCCAACACGTGCTTACACGGGGCAGAATGTAGTCGATGTTCAGCCGTGTGGAGTGCATCACAAAAGCCGCCGGATTTTGTAGTTCAGGGAGTACGGCTCGGGGCTTCTCCTAGGTCTTTGGGCAGTTCAACGATCCGTTCATGGAAGATTACTATTACTGGCAGGTGAATCCCTTTCTTGGCGGAGATGAGTTTGGTTACTGGCAGATAATTCACCTTCCTCATACGCCGAGTGCTTTGGTGTTCCGTGAGGGTCGTTCTCCCTTGTGCTTGCCAAATGCCGCAGAGGGTGCCACGAATGCCAGTGGTCATTGAGCGGGCTGTTGTTCCTCCTGCTGGCTGAGAATGGTCATAATAGGATGCTCGAGCCCAGGATCTAACTCGAGGTGCTTCTGCTGGTCATGACATTCACCGAAAGTGCCTTAGCAAGTTCACCTGCTGGTGATATGACTCTGATGGAGAGTGGCGGGGGCCTTGAACAGTGTTACGAGATATGTCGGCGGATGTCTCAGGTACATACACAATCTGAGCGAGACACCTCCCTCAATGACTCACTAGGTTCCCTCCCAACTCGACCACGTGGGGGTTTTGTGGCTCTGGTGTTTTTGTTGACCCTCTGCACGCAGCCCCCGTGCATTCACCAAAGAGTTCAAAACGGAGTAGGTATCCCGCATTTGAAATTAAAATCAGAACCTCAAATTTCTGCCATGAGGAAACAAAAACATGAAACAGACAAAAGGGAAAGGCTTCCTCCCAATTTGCCATGATTCAAATTGCTGGATAGCTCGGTGATTCGAAATTGTGATACCGGAATGCTTCGTGTCTATGCCCGTCACTGAATCCTTTGTGCATCTTTTAATGATGATATGAAAAATGATCAATGTGCCATTTTCGTCATCGGCAACCCCATTTCAATCCAATTCCGACATGCAACACAGTCCCAACGTGCCACGCCCTATTCTATTGATGTGGCATGAGAGTGACATGAAATAATACATGGTTCATGGTTCATGCTCTCTGTGATGAATGATGCTGTGTCGGCTATGGAGTGCTGGTGTGGTGTCCTGCAGACGGGCATGGTGGTTGTGGTCAGTTTGTTGTTTGGCGAAAATGCAGCACTACTTTATGCACAACAAATTTCCGTGGTGGCAATTTTTTTACATCTGCGATACTCCCCGTACAAGCATGTTGCCCTCGATGAACTGCAGCTATTGATTCTGATGAACCAATATGTTGCCCAAACCTTGATTCTGTCCGGGAACTTGGAATTTAAGACCGATACCATGGGGTATATCCTAGTCGTGATGCAGCTGTTGCTGATAATCTACGCATTCGTGCTTTTCATTCCCGCCTATAAGCCGCTAATCGCGTTTTTTATTTTGAGGCTCAAGAGGATCTTGGCCTTATTCTTTGATTCAGCACCTGACCCCACCTTTGAGGGGGAAAACCCCACCTTCGAAGATGAAAGTAATGGGGCGACGGAAAGTATGCAAGAAGATCTCCATTCAGGCCAACATTCGGAGCGGGATTCCACATCGAACTGGAAAGAAAATTACTCTGGGCTGACCATACTTGACACGTCCGCTCGAATTGGAATGGACGGGGACGAAGAACATAATCCATTAGCTCTCCGTATAGCCTATGCTCCACGATAATGTGTCTGATGAACTTTTATGGGTACACTGTTATTTGCGCAAAAAGTTGGTAGAGTGGTCAGGACAGCCAGCTTCGCCTACCCCTGACCAAGTCCATTGGCGCCCAAAGAGGAGGGATGACCGGATAGTGATGGCTTGATAAATGTGTCACGGGCACAGCGAGGAAAGCGACGATGCCGTTCCACTGATTGTAGTCTCGCGTGGCACGATGGCAGGAATCGATGTGGCATAATGACATCGAGAAATTGACGTTGGGGCCGAAACGACGTAGGAAATCAGCGCCTAAAGTCTGGGGGGTTATAGAATGGCATTGTGCCAATATATCATATTATATTGTAGCATATTCCATTATAGAATTTAAATTCATCGTCAAATTGCTGAGTAACTGCGAAGATGAGGATGCATTGCTTCTTGTATCATAAATTTCTGCATGTGCTGAGAGGCGCAAGCAAAAATATAAATGCGAAAAGCAGAAATATGGCACAAATGCGGAGTACGGGTACATAGTACAGTCCCAGAATGATGACACAATAACATAGCACTTAGTAGCAGTAGTACAGTGATGTGGTGGCATATGATCACTGTCACACTAGAATGAAGTCACTATTTCGTGACACTAGAATAGTGCCACTGTTGAATGAACTGTGGAAGACCAATGGTCAAGTAAATCTAACGGGTGGACAATGTCTGCCAGATCTCTCCAAAAACTACAATAGAACTGTTACCACTGAAAAGTACAAGAAGACCTATGTCATGTCATACTGATGATAGTCATTCGAAACCTAATATGGGTGGTGGATGCGGCGGAGGGGTGGCAGAATATTGGGGTGACAACCCGTGGATCACAGTCGTGGGAGGTCTACGCGATTGAGTCTGAAATAGTATCGATTTTATGCAAAAACTGGAAAACTATTGGATTGTCCTAGAGTTAACAATACGTGCTAGCATGTTTTTGTCCCTTACGTCGTTTATTTCTCGTTACACGAACAGTCATGCACCGAATGCAATTCTAGGTTGACGCTCAAACATGTATCCATGTCCGCGCACACAATCAAAACTCGTGTAGGTCAGAAAACGCATACAACGTATGAGGTTACCGACCTCATGCCCCCAAAATCGATTTTCAAAATGTCGACGTTGCTTCCCGTTTTTTGTGCAATCGATTTCTGCATAGAAATACGGTCAATTTGATATGCTGAATGCCATACTTAAAAAGTTGAGTATGGCCGCACCCGCGCCTTCTAAGTTCTAACTCTTAAACGTTTCCGAGTTAACCCTCTATGGAGGGTTAAGATTTCAGATCGATCAACGGTATAGATTGCACTTCTCGAGAAGGTTCAGGTACATATATCCAGGAATAGCATACCACCCCCGCGTGGGTGGGGGCGATACAAAACGCGAAGAAGTGGTTAGCCCGTTTCCCACACATATTTTTGGGCACCCAAGCTTGGGCACTCAGGTTCGAGCCCTGCGGTGGACAAATGGAGCTTACGAGAATCGTAACGTAAATGTGGGGGGATTGTGCATACCTCGGCTCATTTTGGGGGTTTGACGTATATTCGGGGGGGCAAGGTATGGTGTCATTTAATTCGCATATTGCGGGCTATACGGCGGTCAAATGGTGTATCATACAATGTATGACAGAGTATGACAGGGTGTCATACCCATGTCATACCATCTTTTATCGCCTTGTACACCTCGGAAAGAGCTAGAATGAAGGGCCCATGCGGCGGGGGTCCACATGGGCACTCTAATCTATCGTTCTAATGTCAGGGTGCACGGTCCTCGCCAAATGCATCCCTCCCATGAGCTGAGATCGAAAGTGATCCCACTTCGGACTCCAAAATTTGAGGGGTGGTGCACATGGACTGGATAATATCGGCGACTTGACCGGAGCAATGGGTGCTTTTTCACGTTGAGTACCTTTTGGGACACTTAAATAAAGTTGCTTTAGCCCTCAGTCCCAAATTTTAAGTGGAAAAAGAAAGTCCCGAAAATTTGTTATGCAATGGACTTGTTAGATACTATTAGAGATGAACGAGGCTTAGACAAGGATGGCTGTGAGCTTTTCTGCATGCAATCCAGTAAACTCCCACCTTAGAATCAGTAGGAGACGATGTATTCACATGAAAGCAGCACTAATGCCCTTTTGCTTCAAAGGAAACATAGGTTGGGATGGGCTAGCGAGGGATGCATACATCAATAGTGTTACCGGCAAGGGCAAGAAGGTTTGCGGGAACCCACCCTTCGACGGAGGGGTGAGAAAGGAAGCATCTGCGATTATGGCAACCCTATCCCGGGGACTAGAAGCGGCTATGATCTCGGAAGGATTTGAGGGGATTTGGATTTTGCCACTGTCCCCGAAAAACCTTGTGAAATGGACAGAGAAAGGCTTTAAGTTGATATCTAAATACCCAAGGGGGACTATTCCGTTTATTCCTCATTACGGCGGCCACGCACGTCGGACTCCCCGCCGTGCGCGGCAGGGGTGTGGGGTGCGTCACATGTGAAACTCCATCAGCGGGTGCTCCGTAGGTCTCGGAACATTGCTGACGCACGAGAACTTACCCAGATCTTGCGTCTCGGGCACGGCTCGAGGCCATCTGAGCCCTGCACGCACGTCGGACTCCCGCCCCGCCGTGCGCGGCAGGGGTGTGGGGTGCGTCACATGTGAAACTCCATCAGCGCTCCCCCTCCCCCAGCAGTTTTGCTCAACGCCTAGGGGGTTGACCCCCCTCCCTAGCAGCTCGCATGTTCTATCCCCCCCCCTGCCCGGAGCAAAGTTCGTTCACCCTGAGCGCTCTTCCGGAGCAGTTTTGCTCTGCGAGAGGAAAGATCTGTGAGCTGTGTTTGCATGTTCAAACCTCCGCACATTATATCAGTGGAAGGAGGTAAGGTGGGGAGAACGGCCGCCTTCTCTTCAGGAAAACGGTCCGCGACGGGAAGCTGCTGGATCGACTGTTGGATCAGAATCCAAAAACAAAGGTCAAAAGATCCAGAAAGGCCAAGGAAACGGACTTTGCCCATCTGCTGTAGTTCTCAAGAATGCATCCCTCATTCCGCCAATCTCTGGCTGAAATTTTTGAAGAAAAAAACATTATGGCAAGGGACTCTGGATCGTGCAGTGATGGCAAAGTGGATTGCCTACAAGCATGATCATATGATCCGATCACATTTCACAGGAAATAGAGTTTCGTGATGTGAAATTCTCATGAAGAACACAGAGATGTCGCTATGCTCCATCAATCTACATGTAACCGTCCTGGGAAGGAGAAAAACTCTCGGTGAATGTGGAATCAAGGATGCTCGCGCACGCACATCCACATACATACCACACTCTCCCTAGAGACTAGCCCGAATAACAAAAGAAAAGAAAATAAAAATGACTCAATTATTACGTTGAGTGGGGTTGGATTAACAAGGGAGCCGGGCCCTTTCAACCTCTCACCGCTATTAAGTTCTATCTGTTATGCACTGTCAGCGCGCAATCAGCAAGTACCTGGACCAAAGCAGCAGCGGCGCGTAGCTCGCCTGCGCCAGCGCACCGTGCTGGCAGACTATTCCAGCCCTGTAGTGAGGAAAAGAAACGGAGTATGGTTAGAGACCTGGACGAATATATCAAGACCAAATTCCAAGTCTATGCTGATGGCGAAGAGGCCATGGCGGAATTGCTTTGCGACAACTCTCAAACAGAGCATGTTCAACAGTTGCTCACCAAACTCATAAATAAGCTTCCTCACCTGAAAAGAGACGTGCAACGGGAAGTCGTCCGCCGTATTGAGCAACACTGGACTGCCGAGGTGGGCCTTGCCATCCGTCTTCGGTGCAGGATTCCTGAACGGCCGTACCAGTATCATATCCATGCACTCAGTCACAAATATTCGGCCGAGAGTGATAAATATGAACAACACTACATAGCACCAGGAGTGACTATGCCGCCGTCCCTGAGCAGGCACGCAAGCAAAAACAAGACAGTGCAACTTATGAATCAATATTTTCAAACAGCCAAGCCCGAGGCCCTAGTACTGGGTAGTGTGGAGGGGGTAACGCTGTCATTCAAGGAGGCTTTGGTGGCATATTGTGAAACATACTTACCTGAGGAGACGAACATCAAGGTGCAGCTTGCTGGTGACGGTGCTGGTGTTTTTCGCGGTGTTTCCCAAACGACGGTGGCCTTCAAAGTAATCGTGCCTCAAGCTGGACAAGACCCCGATTTCCACGGCCTCAACTCCCCTTTCAGCAGTCAGTCAGTACTAGTGTTTGAGGGGAAGGAGGCCTATCATGAAGTGAAGGAGGCTATGAGCCGTATGTTACAAGAGCTGGAAGACATAAAGGAGACCGGGATTATTCACGGGAACAAGTGTTACACGTTAACAACGAAGGGTGGGGGCGACTTGAAGTGGATCAATATGATGTGCGGCATAGCGCCATGCAATCACACCAGCGGGTGTGCGGTTTGCGAAGCACAGCAGGATACCTGGCATCAAACCAACAATACTGCCAAGCTACGCACGACTTCAAGCATACTCGAAGGGGCACACTTGTATCATGAAGGGATGACGTTCCCTTGGAAGTGTCCTTATTGCCCCAAGACTTTTGCTACGAAGGAAGAGTTGGAAAGTGAGGCCGCACCGAATTCCGAAAAGAAACGGCTCGAGTACCAAGTCACACACAAGGGATGTATGTGTCATCGTGCGCCGATTATGTTGGACATACCTCCTGAAGACTATGTCGCCGATGTGCTGCGCTTTGCTCTTCGTGAGGTCCACCACACTATCGAGGTCACTGTTCGTCGCCGCTGCACAACACAGGAGCAAATAGACAAGTTAGCCGACTTTCTACACAGCAAGGTGAACTGCGTTATCAAAGTGAGAAAGGTGAAGAAAAAGCAAGGCGTGAAGGAAGACAAGACACCAAATATCATCGGAAGGGAGTGCAGCCTTACAATGCATCACAGTGAGGATATGGTTCGCACCATTCTGTCCGAAGATGACCCGCGTCTGGAGAAGGCGTTGATGGTGTGGAGTTGCCTCAAGCTTCTGTGGAGGGAAATGACAACACGGATGGCGTTAGACACACCGGCTTTCCGGCAAACAAAGGCAAGAGCAATCAAACAGAGAGCGGATAACTATATCGCAGCACTGATTGCACACGGAACAGCTCAAGATGTTTACCTGTATTCCTATGTAGCATCTCAACATCTTCCGGCTCAAGTGCTTCGTCATGGGGACCTCCTGGATTATTCGATGCAAGGTCTGGAGTACCTACACAGCCAACGGAAAACGCACATGAGACATCACGGGAATAAGAGAAAGACAGGCGACCTTAAGTCTCGAACAGCGCAGTCAGCAAAGCTGGCGGTTGCACACCGGATCATTAACAAGTCCGTGCGCCAAAAGACAGTATCCCGTCACCTACGGGAGAAACGGTACCGTGCCGCGGCAGCGGCACAGACCGAGACAGTCACAAACGAAAACAACCGAATACAATATTCCCGGGATTCCCGGGATAAGTACCTTCTGCTGCCAGCGCAACAAGCCGTTCACTTCGGCGACGCTCGTTCGTGGCGAGTAAGCTGCGGAGAAATATACGGTCTTCTTCCTCGCAGTACTCGAAGGCGTGCTCGTCAGCGTATGTTACCGCCTCCTCACGTAAGGCAACACCTTGCTCTAAACAGGACGGGTTGACACCAAGCCCTTTGTGCCACAACTTTCTGGGTATTTTTGAAGCCGTCTCCCTGATGAATGCTAGTGGCAAAAACTCGGGCGGTTTGCTCCATTGTCGAGGGTGGCTTGGATAGTCTGCAGGGATAACTAAGACCCCTGCCTGATTGAAAACTAAAATCCGATATGTGAGCTTTAGTTTGTGCTCGCCATCAAACGAGACACTGTGTTTAAATGTAACTGGAGGTCCTACGAAAGTGATATCTCGGCGAGGGAGGACCTTGCTGGCTCCCAAGCCCGTTTCAGGAAAGAAGCGCTCGAAGGGGAAAAACAAGCATCAATCTGATGCTGCTGACTGACCAGCACGGTTACAGTATCGCCCTGTGCACGAGTGTTAGACTGCGCTATCTTCTTGCCGAGTGGCCGTATCATATTGTCGAATACCTGCCGAGGAAATCTACTAACAGTAGTGAACCTATTGGCCGAGTCGAGGCCTTTCATATCTGCGAAAGTAGCTTTGACTAGCTCTATAGTGAACCCCATGTTCTCTACCAAAGAAAGCTGTGTATTGCGAACAGGCTCTAGACACCGGTTGCACTTTCGGTTGTCCGTGTAACCGTACTCTTTCAGAGATGCCATCCTGAGGTCTAGGACGCAGGTAATGCAGAAGTGGGCCATTATTCCTGTAGGGTACAAGACCCCGAAATCAGTCGTGAAACGCGTGATTTGAGTGGCCAGGGGTCAAGCAGGAATACTATATTAACTAAGACCCGAACTCATAATTCGAGTACATATGTCTATTACCCGAAGCTAAGTTGGGTGCACCCAACCTAAGAACCATATTTCAAACGTCAATAACTCGTCGAATATCGGACTTACAATGCCAAAGCAATGCTAGGTCATGGGCTACCATGTTCCCTTTGAACAATGGATGTGCATTATACCTCTATAATCCAAGATTGCGGGATATAATGAGGCCGTTTCAGTAGGGTATGTGCTGAAATATTCCGGATTTCCCTTAGGTTGGGTGCACAATACCTAAGAACGTGGGTAATATAAGGGACTCCCCGTGACACTCGAAGGTCCTTTGAAAATTCGGAGACCTACATGTCGTCAAGTTCTTGAGTTGCTCTTTCTGCTGTGTCTTGTCAAAAGTTTTATCCGAGGTCATCTTGAACCTCAAAACCTCGGTTGAAGTAGCATGCGTAGGTGAACCCCCAAAATCACTTGGAAATTTTACAACTTTTCCTACCCCCTCACATACTCCCCAAAATTGCTCACGGATAAGCTTGATTCACTCAATAGTGTAGATGTGTGTGTAAAAGAGGACATCTTCCCCGTCAGTTTGAGCTAATAAAAACCAGAATCCGGTAACGACAACTCCCAATATAATTATTATAATTATTATAATTATTAATCCCACCAAAGGGTAAGTTGGGTGCACCCAACTTAAATGGCTCTTAAGTTGGGCACACCCAACCTTCGGGTAATAGACACATAGAAGGTTTTTTAAAAGACTCATCTAAAATCTGAAAAAAGAAGATCGTATCCCTATGTACTAGTAATTTTACTAAGTCAATGCGCGTCACCTGTTGCGGTAGTAAAAAGAAGGCGGAGCAAGCGACTACGTAGTCCGTTCTAAGCCAAACGCGATATACAGTGCACTTCAGTGCACGTGCAGGGTCAAAAATGTTTTTAGACGGGTTGGAAAAAAAATGTTTTTCCACGCGCCGCCAATTGTGCCACGTAGGATGAGTGAGCGTCAACTGAGCTCAGTGGGGTCAGTTACCTGTTTTCGCGCGGAACGGAGGACGATTTTAGCACTAACACCTCATTCTTAAATCTCGATTTTACCGGTACAGTAAGAACCCACATATAAGAAGACCCACCTATAAGAAGATAGCCGCTAGGACATTTTTCAAAAGTTAAGAATTAGAAGATTTTCTAGCCGCTAGAAATGCTTGGTTTTTACCTAGAATTAAGAAGATTTGGCGCTGGCGGGTACGACAACACCTAATATCAAAATAATTAATATATCCCGCGTTATTATATTTGATATACAACGTAAGATGATGCACACTTCAGGAGTGATGTATACACTACAAGATGACATACAGTACACTGTAAGAATAATATACACGGTTAATATGGCAATATACAATGCACAACATTGTGTGTCACATGATGTGTGGCAAAAAGTATATGCTTAAATTTTGACAGTGTGTGTTGTTCTGCAGGAAATATGTATGTCCCTTACAGTACTCTCTCATTGATTTACAACTATTTCATATAGTACACTTACGACTATTTCCTCCAACCGCGCTCACACCATACGATATGATTATGTCACTACTATTACATATGACTATCGTGTTACTGCATTGTCGAACTGCTGCACGCACAAGGCGCCCCCGCTGTCTATGCGCTCCCGCTGACTATGCTCAGTTAACACAAGCTGCGAATGCTATCCAAGACCCGTCCTGGCACTCAAGAAGTTGGCCGTCAGTCAAGTTCCCCACATGTGTCTGTGGGGTCAAGGTGTGCTTTGCGATCCTGTCCTCGCAAGGGTAGTAGACCTGAAAATTGAAGCCGTCCAATTGTAACCAAAACCAAAAGATTGGAACGAAGTGAAAAACAAGAAGGTAGCCGCTAGAAGGCGACAGTGGCATCCGGCAAAAAACCCGAAATTAAGAAAGATCGTCCGCTAGCGGCAATCCACTCCCACGAATTATCACATCCTAAGGCCATATTTAAGAATATCTGCACCGCTAGATGCGATTGGCGGGGGGCTCATTTTAAGAACCTAGCGGCTAGGCATTTTCACCAGTCTTCTTATATATGGGTTCTTACTGTAGTCATGGGTGCCATGTGCTGAGACTGTCCATCCACGAGTACCTTGGCGGGAGTGGGTACTTGCCGGCGCAGCGCGAAGGTCTCCTCTGCGGTGCGGTATTCCTTGAGACGATGCTGCGCAAAGACGTCATGGATACGCCATTTAGGTGGCAACTTGAGCCGATAAGCCACCGGGGCGCCTTTGTCGATCTCCGGTAGCTCTCGCTGCTGATCACTGAAGAACCTCTCGGTGATGGGTAGAGGCCCGTGCCAGCGAGGTCCCGGCTTCCGGAAGGATTCGCGGTTCATGATATTCTCCGTGAGATGCTTGGCATCTACCCAGACCAAGTCTCCCAACTGAAAGGATTTGGCGGTGTGACGCTGGTCAAACTGATGTCGCTGGCGTTGCTGCGCCAGTTCCAGCTTAGTGCGGGCGTCCTCCAGTTGGGCTGCGATTTTGCTAGTCATCTCGTGTGCGGTACCTTCTCCACCCTTGCGCTTGGAGTGTTGCCCCGTAGCGGCTTGCAGAAACAGGTCCAGTTGCGACATGGGAGAATGTTCCAGAACCAACTCGAAAGGGGTGAAACCAGTCACATCACTTCGCGTATCATTTATGGCGAACTCAACGTTAGCGCACCACAGATCCCAATCCTCAGCATTGCTGCCCACGAATGACCGCAGCATGTCCTCTACCACTCGATTGGTATGTTCAGCTTGTCCGTCAGAACGAGGATTGTAAGGCGTAGTGGACGCCACTTTGGTTCCCAAAAGTTTCATCAGCTCCTTCCACATAGCGTCCTGAAAATGAGGATCCCGGTCGGAGACCATCTTCATGGGAGCACCATGCAGTTTCCAGATGTGGTCGAAGTACATTCGAGCGATAACTTCGGCGGAGCTGTCCTGGAAGTTCAAGGGGATTATATGAACCATTTTGCTGAGCTTACAGGTGAAGATAGCAAAAGCATCGTGGTTTCGCGCCGTGACCGGGAGTCCAGTGACAAAGTCCACGCTGACCACTTGCCATAGTCGCGTAGGGATGCTGTGGGGGTTCAGCAATCCATCCGGATAAGAATTCCTCGGTCGCACCGCTTGACAGATAGCGCAAGAGGAAACCCAGCGTCCCACATCTTCATGTCTCTTACCCATTTTTATGTTGGCTGCAGCCAACATAAAACCCAAAGTCCCGAAGCATATTACTAATGGTTAATGATACATATTGCTCCAAAGCAACGTTGTTTGAAGGGCTACTAGACCTTTTAAAAATTGTCAATACGTGGTATACCTTCTTACACCCATGGGGGCTTGCATAATTGTGCCCCAGAGTTGGGGTATGATGATCGCGAAAATACAAAATGCTGCTTATGTTGCTGCAGCCAACATAAGAAATTTGTGCAATGCGAGCGGCATGAGAAGGGCATTGAAAAATCGAACACCCATGTTGTCAAGATCTCGAGCTGCTCTTTCTGCAATGTCTTGTCAAAACTTTTATCCGAGTCCATCTTGACCCTCAAAATATCGATCGAAGTAACATGGGTATGTAAACACCCAAATTCCTTGGAAATTCCGCAGATTTTCACATTCTCTTGAATAGTAACCCAAATTCTCGCAGATGACTTCAAGCGTCCCAATGTTGTTAACGCATGTGTGAAAGAGAACATCCCCGCCGTCATTTTGAGCTAATAAAATGTACAATCCGGTACCGACAGCTCCCGGCATTGTCAGCAAGGCTTATGTTGGCTCCAGCCAACATAAAGGGCCCTAATGTTGGCTATAGCCAACAGATGGGTAACAGATATTCAGCGGCTCCTTTCCACCAGAAGCGTCGCAGTACACGTTCCAGAGTTTTGTCCCTTCCCGCATGTCCAGCTGAAACAGACGCGTGCGCTTCTTGCAGCACTACCTCGCGAAGCGGTGAATCTTCTCCCAGTACCAACTGATAGCGTCCTGCGCTGACCCTCCACAAGACCTTTCCCACCACGCAGAAGTCACGAGTGCGTTGATGCGGAGCCTCCTGGATCTCCTTCATTAAAGTCTGCAGTGGACCAGGTCGCCCATATTCCGCTTGCAGAGCTTTAAGAAACTGGCCTCCTGATATCTGGTGTTGTAGGTCCCGGACGCTGGCCGCCTCTCCAGTACGCACGATAGGGGGAGGTGAACTCGTTCTCCTTTCCCGCTTGACGCGCTGTTGAGCAGGGGGAGCGTATACCACCAACAGAGGCCAAGGAAGATCCAGTAGGGCTCCATCTGGGGCGGCGAACATCTGCACTGGTTCTCCTTGAGCGCCATGGGTGGCTATAATGTATTCCACTCTCATTCCAGCAGATCTGAGCAGCTGTCGCCATTGAGGCATGCGGGACTGAAAGTCAGGAAGGACAGAAAGGGCGGAGGTATTTTCAGGGTCCAGGCGCCATTCTTCCACATATTTCCTCAATACGGCCTCGATGGTCAGATGGTTAGAGGAGAATGGAGGATTTCACCAGACGTTTAACCCTCGCCAGTTTTCCTTCAAGCAGTCCGTCCAGTAGCGGTGAACCTGACGATTCTTCCCGCCCAAGTCACAACATGCGTCTACCTCGAAAGGTCCATATTCCTGGCTCAGAAAGTCGAACATGTCCGCGCGGAACTTCCAGTCCTGTCGGTCGCTGGGCTCCAGGAGTCTGGTTGGGATCTCACTGCGCTTTGGGGCTACCGTAGCAGGGAGTTTCTTGGGAGATGGGGGCGAGGAGGCTGTCAGTTTGCCAGAGCGCGTCCGAACCGACAGGGTTGCCTCCTCATAGTTACCCAGTTTCTGCCAGCTGCAAGGTGTGCAGTGCGTCCAGCCAGAGTTGAGGGGAGTCCAGCCAGGTGAGAGCCCCACTGTACGCAAGGACTGAGTCTGGTTCCTTGGCCTTGGCGTTGGTGGACTTGCGCTCCTTCAACGTGTTAGGATCTACCACTCCCAGTGGGGCTCGTCCTTGGCGAGACTCTTTACCAGCCACAGGTCTGAATTTGCTGACAGTGTTCGCGGCAGAAGGGGGTCGCTGCGGTTTCCCAGTAACCGGGTGTACAAAGCCAGCTTCTACCAGTCCTTCTCTCGCGGAGATATCCTTGTAGTCGGGTCGATTGGACAGAGCGTCGGGAACCCAAAGTAGCGCTCCAGGGATGTACTCCATTTCGGGTACCCCTACTTCCACTAGATCCATGTGCCATCGTGCCTGGCGTCGACTGAGAGGTTGTCCAGGTGCCATTAGCCAGACTAGTAGTGGTTTATGGTCACCTTGCAATTGAAACTCGGTCCATATGAGGTAGTGTCGCCAGGTTTGCGTAGTGCAATGATGGAGAGCGCAGAGTTCCCTTTCACCAGCATGGTAGTTCTGCTCGGCTCCATTAAACTGTCTGCTCTCAAAGGCGATAGGTTGCAGTCCATTTCCCACATCTTGCATCAGTACGCCCCCTAGCGCCACTCCACTGGCTTCGGTATGTACCACGAAAGGGTGCCGTCCCTCGGCCGCCGCTTTCATATCAGGTAACGCCAAAGTGGGTAAGAACATATAGCCTTCTTAACTTCCTCGAAGGCCCAGCGCTGCATGGGTCCCCATAGCCAGGCGACATCCCCTTTGGTGAGCTGCGTCAGAGGTTGTGCCACTTCGGAGAAGCCCAACATATAACGCCGATAATACCCAGCTAACCCCAGAAATCGACGCACATGCGTGGCGTTTTCCAGAGCGGGCCAGTCTCTGATGGCCGCAAGCTTGTCATGTTGGGGTTGA
>LGRX02026428.1:0-62117 GCA_001247695.2 Cymbomonas tetramitiformis | reverse complement strand
GTCTCGCACCTTTGTGTCAGCCTACGTGGCAGGTTGGGTGAGCTGCATAGAGTATGGACACGTCGGGTTTCGCCTTTGCGACGGCCCACATGGGAGGTAGGGTCAGCTGCTGAGAATAATGACACCAATACAGAGCTGTCTGACATGTACTGCTGAAGACGGGACCGACACTAGACTCTTCGTGCTCGGCTGTCCTGCTGTACTTGGCTGGTTTCTCGATACCACGGCTATCGGGGTTGCTGTTAAGAGCTGCTGCCCGCATCCATTGCCATGCCGGCATCTCTCGCCCGACCGGCATCCATTGCCCGACCGGCATCCATTGCCCGACCGGCATCTCTCGCCCGACCGGCATCCATTGCCCGACCGCACTCCGCCCGACCGGCATCCATTGCCATGCCGCATCTCGCCCGACCGGCATCCATTGCCCGACCGGCATCCATTGCTATGCCGGCATCTCTTGCCCGACCTGGCATCTCTCGCCCGACCGGCATCCATTGCCCGACCTGGCATCCATTGCCCGACCCGGCATCCATTGCCCGACCGGCATCCATTGCCCGGATCGGCATCTATCCCACTTCCCAACGGCATCCAGAACCAGTGCATGCAGTGAATACAGGTGGTGCGAGTGGGGGGAATGGAATGGGGCTGGTGGGGGATGAGGGCGGGGACATAACGGAAGGGGCTGGTGGGTGACGAGGGTGAGGTTGTGGTGGACTGGGGCCGACGGGGGGCAAAGGTTTTGGGAGGGCTGCGTGTGGATAGCTTCGGGCGATGCGTGGACGAGATGGAATGCGAGTGACGGGTGTGAAAGGGGCGGGAGAGTACAGAGAGATCATGGCGAGAAGATGGTGAGGCAGCTGGAGGTAAATGCTGCAGAGGAGCGCGCAGCGCTGATCCACGAGAAGGAACACGCGCTAGTGGAGCAGAAGCTGCGCCTCGAGGTGCCTTCACCCCCCTCTCCACCGACCCCTCTCTGACAAACCATCCTGACGCCCCCACTGTCCTGCCAGCAGCCCCCTGTTGTCCCCCATTTCCCACTCCCTCGCTCGTCATCATTACATCTCCACCCCAATCCCGTTTTCTGTACCCCTAGCCCTTCTCCCGAGAGCAAAGTCGAGTCCACCCCCAAGGTGTCAGGTGCGGGGGAACAGTCTGGCTCATTGGCTCAGAGTCTCGAGCTCTGCTTACCTCCCCTTGGTCGTGGGCGCTATGCGAGTACCACACTGGTGAAGTCGGTAAGCTATTGTCGTTGTGACAATAGTGGTTCAACAACGAGGGGCGGCAGAAAAGAAAGGTCCCGATGACAGTCAAACTGTGTCACGAGTCTGTATCCAGGCGTCTTGTGCGTGTGGTAGCTCGCTGTGTGGTGTGACTGCATTCATGGCATAACCATGGACCAACGGGTCCCATCCATCGACCGTGGGCCACTGGGGGGCATGCCAGCAGGGTCCGCTTACTCCAATTATTGTTGGGCGATGATCGGTCACACCGTATCATCTTTCCATGCTGCTTTGCATCTGGGTTGGGAATATGTATGAGTTGATGGTATTTTGTCATGGCCCCGCCCTGTTCATCTGTCATTCAGTGCAGCTGTAAAGTTTCTGAATGCTTCTCGCTTTAACCGGGATGATGGTGGGCTAGTTTTTTTCGCGGGCCCCATTTTGCTGTGCAGTGTGTGGTCAATGCTTATCCTTGCGACTCCTTTGGCACCCCGTCGCCACAGGAGACTGCACTATGTACCCTCGCCGGGGATCAAAGGATTCAGCACACACTTCGGGACACTCATCCGGATTCTCCGGAGCTCACTAGTGAAGAATGGGACCCCCTAAGCCTCGCTGAGCCACCCGAGCCCCTCTGCATCTGCACCACCAGCGCACTGCCGCCTTGTGCCTGAAGCCGGTTCATCCCTGCCCCCCGAGCTGCGCGAGCCATATCTCCACCACCAAGCCCACGCGCAAGACCACCCCTCTGCTCCCTGAGCCTCACTGGGCCACCTGAGCCCCTCTGCGGTGTCCTGCCGGCGCACTGCTGCTGTGTCTCTGGAGCCGGCTCACCTCCGCCAATCGAGCCACCCCTCCACCACCAAGCCCACATCCCACATCAACCCGCTGCCCCCTGCAGGCTGATCTCAAGAGAGCTTGCCCACCCACGCCACGGCCAGAATGCCCAAGCGCTGTCCCAAGGGGCTGAGAATGATAAACTGGGTTGCCCTCATCCAAACTTGCGCATCCGCCACCGACTTGCGCCTGTAGCCCTCTACCCCCAGCACCAACTCCCCGTGACTGGAGCCCTTGCGCTGATTGCCTTGCGAGGTGGCCGCGAACTTGAGCAATGCGCTCCACACTTGCGCTGTAACTGTCACGCCGCACTGTTCCTACTTGGGGTCCCATCCCCACAGCTGCCTGTGTGTCCCAAGCCCTCCCGGTGGCCGACAGTTCACCACCCGGTCGTCGCCTTCCCGACAGCTGCTCACTGTTAGTTCCGGCACGGCCAGCAACCTCGCCCGGTGGGCACGGAAGCTGATGAGATGCCGTATGCTGCCGTGCAACCTGTTGTAAGTGGTCATCGCTGCCGGGATGGGCCCCTGGGCTCTGAGGGGCCCGGCGTGTGTCAACTCCACCCGCGGACCTCCCCACATCTCCCCCGTCATCCTCATCAGTTCCCCTCATGCCATCAAACCCCCAAGAAGGCCGGCCACCCGCCTGCTCGCCCCCATCAAGGTGGCCACCCCTCCCTCAGTCAAGGCCATTGCTTGCTCTGGTGAGGCCCCACTCTGCTCCTGAGTCCAGACCCCACTCTCCGGGCCCGGTGACAAAAGGTCATCCCACTCATTCAAGATATCCTCGACACTTGACGCCGCCTGGCTGAGCCCGTCTATGCCTGCCCGCGCCCCTCCAGATCGCGCCTCGGCGGTGCCCCCTCCTTGACCCCCCACAGTGCCCAGATGCTCCACCTCCCGCCGCATGTCCTCCATGCTCTCCAAAAGCCTCGATGCCATCGCGCCTGCCTCGCCTGCCTCACTGGAAGCCTGCCCAGACCGCTCACGCTGCGTTTCCTCAGATACCTACGTCCCACTGCCAGACCCATCCTGCGTGGCATAGTCTGTCTCCTCGAACGCGTCCTCCCACGCTCTGTCCATCAGCGCCAACCTCTCCGCCCCTTCCCGTCGGACCGCCTCCCCCCGATCCAGGTCCGGGCCCATGCCTCCTCTCACACGCCTTCCGCCAGCCCAACGCCACCCACTTCCGGCCGGGCATCGCCCTACAGCCCGCCTGATGATCAGCCCTGCAACCCCCCGTGCAAGCGCGAAAGAAAGCAGCCGGACCCACTTCTCCTTCCAGCCCACAGCCCCGCCACGTGCCGCTTCTTCGTGCCGTCCTCGTCCTCGTCCTCGTCCTCGTCCTCGTCCCCATTGCCATCCACCTGCTCTCCCCCTTCCGCGTTCGCCTCCATGTACCGCCGCTCCCTGAAGCGCCGCTGCGTCTTCCGAAGAAATCCATACGCCGCAGGCCCTAGCCCACCATACACCTCCACCCCAAAGGGGATGAAGTGATGTGGGCGGACATCCCCATACGTCGCAGTGTGTGTGTGTGTATGCTTATCTGCCATTCTGGCGGGCACTGCCTCTTGGAGAGCTTGGAGGCTGCCGGCACGTAGTCCAGCTTCTTCCTTCTCTCCAGAAGTTGCTCGGCGGTCTTGGCTGCGGATTCCGGGTCAGAAGTCCCAGGCTTCGCTGCCACCTTCGCCTCCAGCTCAACGTTGATTTGTGCTTGACGTTGAAGCTCAGCACGCAGCAGTCGATGATCCTCTGCCTGCTGTCTCTGCATCTCAAGCAGCTCCCCTTGCTGCTTTTGCATCGTCAGAATTTGTTGTAACAGCACGTCCTGAGTGGACGGTGCTGCCGGGGAAGGGGAAGCCTGCCCGATGTCCGGCTTCCCCGGGAGGGGAGGGAATTCCTCTGTAGACTTGCCCTTCGAAGAACCAGCCATTTTCTCTCCCTCAGAGGAGTAACAGTGAAGTCAATCGTACTGTCGTAGCCGCTGTGAAGCCGGCGTTTGAAGTCGTAACGCCGTACCCGCGACTTCTCTGTCAGATCTCCTGTCGTCGTTCGATCGCCGTCGTACAACCAAGTGGTCTAGTCACTACCTACTCTACTGTTTTACCGGTGAAACAGGTGGAGAAAATTACAAAATCGGATTTGCAGTGTGCCTCACAGAGTACCGTAGGTACCCGTGAAGTTCCTGTTTGCAAGAGCAAAAGGAACAGAGCTGAACAGGCGTGTCGCTTCGTCGCTACTTGTACATCCTGTTTGTGTCACGGAGCTACATGTGTCATTCGGCTCTACTGCAGCAGGAGTCACGGATTCTGAAAGTCTGAAACCACAAAAATTCTGTTGCACTCCAATTTGAACAGATTCGTCTGTCGTGCTGCGAGGAGAGGCAGAAGGTGGTGATGTACACCTTCTGTGTTTTCCCTTGAATTTTGTGGGGAGCACTTAGGTGCCCGCATGTTTCCTTTTTTTGACATGGGGTGTCCATGCTGTGTGGTGTGACTGCATTCATGACGTAACCATGGACCAACAGGTCCCATCCATCGACCGGGAGCCACTGGGGGGCATGCCAGCAGGGTCCGCTTACTCCGTAACCCAGAGACCAACAGTTGTTTGGCGACGCTCGGTCACATCGTATCATCTTTCCATGCTGCTTTGCATTTGGGTTGGGAATATGTATGCGTTTGTGGTATCTTGTCACGGCCCCACCCTGCTCTTGATTTGCTTCTCACATCCACTGGGATGATGGTGGGCTGGCTTTTGTCGGCCGATCTCATGCCGTTCAGTGTGTATGCTTATCCTTGCGAATCCTTTGGCACCCCGAAGCCACAGGAGACTGCACTATGTACCCACGCCGGTGTGTGTGTATGCTTATCCTTTTTTGACATGGGGTGTCCATGCTGTGTGGTGTGACTGCATTCATGACATAACCATGGACCAACAGGTCCCATCCATCGACTGGGGGGCATGCCAGCAGGGTCCGCTTACTCCGTAACCCAGAGACCAACAGTTGTTTGGCGACGATCGGTCACATCGTATCATCTTTCCATGCTGCTTTGCATTTGGGTTGGGAATATGCATGAGTTTGTGGTATCTTGTCATGGGCTCGCCCCGCCCTGCTCTTGATTTGCTTCTCACATCCACTGGGATGATGGTGGGCTGGCTTTCGTTGGCCGATCTCATGCCGTTCAGTGTGTGTGGTATCTTGTCACGGCCTCGCCATATTCCTGAAGGCTTCTGAGTTCCACTGGGGTGACGGCGGGCTGGCTTTTGTTGACGGGCCTCGTGCCATTCAGTGCGTGTGAATCAGTGTTCTGCTCGCCCTCTCAGTCGCATCTGCAGTGAACCCAGCAAGCGAGGGCGCCACAGTGAACTTATATTCATAAATCCGTGTATCAGTTCGCTTCCCCTCCCAGGCAGTGTATCCAGCAAGCGGGCGCCACAGTGAACTTATATTCATAAATCCGTGTATCAGTTCTCTTCCCCTCCCAGGCAGTGTCTCCAGCAAGCGAGGGCGCCACAGTGAACTTATATTCATAAATGCGTGTATCAGTCCTCTTCCCCTCCCAGGCAGTGTATCCAGCAAGCGAGGGCGCCACAGTGAACTTATATTCATAAATCCGTGTATCAGTTCGCTTCCCCTCCCAGGCAGTGTATCCAGCAAGCGAGGGCGCCACAGTGAACTTATATTCATAAATCCGTGTATCAGTTCTCTTCCCCTCCCAGGCAGTGTATCCAGCAAGCCCTCAGTGAGCTTGATGATGACGGGTGGGGCGACACATGATGGCCAGGATGAGCTGGCGGAGGAGGCTAACAAAGAGCGCATCGACCGTGCAGAGCAGCTCGATGGCCTGCGCCTCCAGGTGACTCCTCCAAACCCCAAGTCAGGGACTCGCTGACTCGGCGCCTGCCGCATGCTGACGCCCCCCTTCTCGCGCGCATGGTCCGCCTTAACCTGGTGATGTGGCGGGATCACACTCTCCTGGTCCCCCGGCAATAAACTGCTGGCCCCGACTACACTAGGACCTGACGGGTATGACGGATGACATGCATGCCACATGATGACTATGATGGATGACATGCATGCCACATGAAATATATTATGCGTGGCAGGTATGACGCATATCAGGTATGACAGATGGCATGTATGACCCATGATGGGTATGAGCAATAGTAAAGATATAATATGACCTTAAAGATCCATAGGAATGTCGGAAGGATCGACGAATATTTTAAAACTGGTTGCTGCGAATTTAGAATTCTAATTCATAATCGAAATCGCGATCGAAATGAAAGTGGAAATTGAGGTTGCGATGGAAGTTGGTTTTTTTCGAAAATTGAAATCGAAAATCGAAACTCAAAATGTATGTGGTACCATTCTATGACATACTATTATTTTGTACGTAATCGAAAATGGAAGTTCTAAAGTTGACGATGCATACTTTTGTACATGTGCTGGTCTGTTAGTTTATTATAAGCATAGTGTTTATTTCCTGAATTCGCAACCAGTTGACTTGATGTTCTAGTGGTTAGCACTCCGGCATGAGTGAATGGAAAAGGCCCAGACCTGGGTTCAAATCCCAAAGTGGTACAACTTGAGTCCGATCAGACGTTAAAAAAAACAGATATTGAAAATTTGAAATTCGAGATTCGGCTCCTCTGTCGTCGACGAAATCAATCAAAGGTCTTACGATTCGATATGCAAATCAGGATTTGACGAAATTGGTGTCACAGTGATGGGGGAGGGCATGGTATTGAGGGGTATATACTGTTTTATACTATAAACACACATGGGCTCGGGTGACTCGGCGAGGCTTAGGGGGTCCCATTCTTCACTAGTGAGCTCCGGAGAATCCGGATGAGTGTCCCGAAGTGTGTGCTGAATCCTTTGATCCCCGGCGTGGGTACATAGTGCAGTCTCCTGTGGCAACGGGATGCCAAAGGAGTCGCAAGGATAAGCATACACACGGGTGCAGATGCAGAGGGGCTCTGGTGGCTCAGCGAGGCTTAGGGGGTCCCATTCTTCACTAGTGAGCTCCGGAAAATCCGGATAGGTGTCCCGAAGTGTGTGCTGAATCCTTTGATCCCCGGCGTGGGTACATAGTGCAGTCTTCTGTGGCTACGGGGTGCCAAAGGAGTCGCAAGGATAAGCATATACACACACGGGAAATATATGCTCATTCCAGGTCTGTCCTTGTGCTTTTACGTATATGCCCTTCAAGAATGAGCCATGGCGAGGCTGGCTCCTCCACCCAGTTCATTTCTAGAATATGGGTGCTGGAAAGCGCTCGTGGATCAGATCAATCGAAGCAGAGCGAGCATGTGCGAGATTGACCGGTGTGCTTCTCCGTGCTGCAGGTGAATGCGCTGGAGGATGTGCTCTCGAGGCGCTGGCAGGAGCGCAAGGGCAGTGTGGACACCCACAACGTGCGTAGCGCCACCCTTAGGGCGCCTCTGACCCTATGCCAGCCCGCACCGCAGTCCTCGTAGATGCCTGCAGCCGCACCGCAGTCCGCTGGATTGAGCATATTGTGACGCTGCGATGACTGAATTGCTGGCAGCTGCTTCCGATTTGTCCATGGAGGAGTGAGGGTTGCGGGGGCGGCGAGTGCACAGCTGGCAGGTGCAGTCATGGCGGTGGAGGCGTCGATGAGCTCCGGCAAAGCGCTCGGCCCTGCAGTTTCTGCACTGGTGCGTGCCACACACCTCGGCCACTGCTATCCGCGGCTGACACCTCACACGCCTCGGCCACTGCTCTCCGCGGCTGACACCTCAGACGCCTCGGCCACTGCTCTCCGCGGCTGGCACATTCCTCCCAACCGACCGTTTCTCAGTTCTGGGGGTGGCGCATTACTCCCATCCGACTGGTTCTCACTTTTGGGGGTGGCGGGCGGGGCATCAGGCGGGGCAGTGCGAGGGGGATGTCCTGGTGCATGCGGCCATCGACTCACTACCCCCATCAGTGGTGCGCCTCGCCGCCCTCGCTCCTTGGCCTCGCAGCTCCTCTCTTCACGTGCTGTGCGGCTCGGCCCTCGCATTGCGTTGCTTGTGCCGGGTGTCGCCTCCACTGGACGCCTCCTCTCCGCCTCCTCTCCGCCTCCTCTCCGCCTCCTCTCTGCCTCCTCTGCGCCTGGAGCTGGGCGCCCGAAGATTTAAGCCGAGGAGTGACAGACGGGGTGCCGCCCATGTGAAAGAGGAGCGGGAGCTGCACGGGAAGTGGGGACGGTGAGGGGCTGCGCTCGGGGGAGCGGCGGGGCTCTGCTCGCAGCGTGAGCACGGTGTGATGTCCAAGGCGCAGCTTCTGGAGAGGTAACGGCTCAGCGCCCCCCCCTAGCATGGCTCGTGGACGGCGCAGCTCCATGCAGCCGCTTGGGCGTCCACTGGCTTCCGAGCACGGGTTGGTAACCAGCTTGCACCAGGAGTGAGCAGGACATTTGGGACGACCGTCGCCTCTGGACTAAGCTGGCGGATCGCTGGGCGGGGAATGCGCCAGCCTGGAGGAGGTGAAGCCTGCTGCACGGGAGCTTGTGCTCATCCCCAGCGGAAGCAGCGCGGGGCCCATCACAATGGTGGTGGCGCGTGTGGCTGCGGCCTTGCGGGTGTGCCCCTTGACCCTCTCCTTCCTGGCTGATGAGGCCCCACCCTCATTTACCTCACGTCTCACCTCTCCCCATGTCTCGAATGCCCGCCTCTCCCTGTTAGGCTTGCCTCCCGCTGTGCACCCTGCTTCGTGATGCACCGCACCTCACCCCTGTTGGCTGATCCCTTCATCCCTTCCCTCTCGCTGCTCAGCCCCCCCTATCTCGTTCTGCTCAAATGCGTCAAACTGACAGTTTCCTCTTGCCAGTTTTAAGGATAGTCCCGTCCCTTTCGCTGCCCACCCATCCCGCTGATCAGCCCCACATCGGTCGCCCGCACGCTGGAAGTAAGATCTGCCCCGCAGTGCGCGCTGGGCGGGCAGAAGGCCTTCCGCAGGTGAGAGTGGTGGAGCATATTCCGTCTGAGAGTGGTGGAGCATATTCTGTCCGAGAGCGGCCCAGCCGCGCACTCTCCCCTAACAGCTCATCTTCCACTGAAGGCCGAGCGGATTTGATGTCTCTGTGGCCTGCATGCTCTGATTGGCTTCCCGAGAACACGTGGGCTCACACCGAGGCGGTTAGATGAAGGCAGCAGCGTTGAATGCAGGCGAGGTGCCATGTATCTGTCAGGTGAGGGAAGATGCGGGCAGCGGAGGGAGCATCGAGTCGACACTTGCGCGGGTGCAGGGGTGCGTCCAGAGCCCCGGTCCCCCTCGCCTCTCCGCGTCAAGCGCCATCCGCGCACATGGGCGGTGCCGTGCACCCAAAATCCCCTCGGTTGAGAGAGCGTTCAACAGTGTTGTGGGTATCCGTGATATTTGACCTGGCACGCGTATCAATGGCACCAGACGGATCTCGGCTGTCCCCTAGTGGCATGCGCGGAGCGAGGTGAATCGTCGCGGGCAATGGTTGTGAGCTGTTGAGCGTGCACTCTGTAATGCGAGAGCAGCGTCGCGCTCACGCAGCTGCACCTGCCGAGGCACAGATGGCTGCGCGAGGGTTCTGCGGGTTTCCTGAGGGAGCTTGTTGCCTTTCGCAGGCTGATTGCAGCGGATGAAGTCGTTGCTGCTGCTGCTGAGCTGGAGGATGCATGCAAGGGAACCGCGGCGGCGCCCATCGTGGGCGAGGTGGGTTCACATTCCCGGGGCGTGGCCAACATAATATGTCTTCCTGACTTGTGTGACTCGATTCTGCATTGAACAGTGATTGAACTGCGTGAGGCGATGCAGATCAGCAAGGGAGCTCCTCACAAAAAGCATGTGAACGCTTGCGTGCCACTTGCTTTGAGGATGACGATGAGCAGCGGGCGCCTGTCTACTGTCTCATCGCACCTGCGGGACTCGGGGGGTGCTGATGATGCAGTGGGTCAAGGCGGCACGTGAGCGAGCGCTGGTGGACCAGACTCTGAGTGTGCTGCAAGCCCAGGCCATCACCCTCACAGCAGCCTATACGTCACAGTGATGGAACTCAACTGGACCGCACTATGCGACTATTCAGTGACAATGAACTTGACTATTATGGGTGCATTCGTTCTGGGTTCGTCGGGATTTCACAGGACTGATGCTGAGTCGTGTCTAGAATGATTTTTTTGTTGAGTTTCTTGTTTTGTTATGGGGAAATGATAGTTACACAAATCATGCATTTTAGCATGCATTGCAGCATATAACCTTTATGGTTAGAACAACTCACTTATGAAGATCGACACGCAGTATTACAAATGCAATGTGATGTGTATGCCGTAACAATATGAAGGTAGCATAATGATTCAGGAATAGAAAAGTGCATAATGGGGAATATAAATTATGTCCTGTTTTGGGGGAATAGATTATATGTCACATGCCATCTATCGTTTGTACTATGAACTATCACTAGGTACCCCGGAGGTACAAGCGCAAGCGGTTCAGCGTGTGCAATATTTTGCGTCTGGCACACCCCCTTCTTCTAAACAATTTTTTGCATGTAGCATGAAGCATAATTTTTCCACCATTCGGTTCTAAAGCGTTTGTATTCATTAGGTGAATACCTTTCCTTTGAGCTATCGATTGGCCCCATCCGCAGCCGCATCAGCTTAGCCTTCAGTCGCGACTGCAAGCTAAGTTGGTGCGGTGTGAGATGGTTTCAACCACTTGCGGCTTTGCATAATAGGGGTTTTCGTGAGAATCTTCTCACGAAACTTGGCAGTGATATTGTTAATATCAATATCAGTGCACCCTCAAGAGCATATGGCAAGCCGTTGAGTATATTAAAGACGGCCGCGTGCTGGCATGATGCCTTTTGGGTTTGAAACCCAAAGCCAAACATGCCAAACAGCGAAGGGCTTCCCGTGAGTTCCAGCGCACGTAACTTTGCAAAATATATTGATAAGATGTATATATTTCACTTTTCTGAAGTGCAAGGTTTGCGATAGCTTGTGCGCGAAGTTAACATATCATTTCTTTGACCCAGATTTATGAGTTTGTATATCACGCTAAAATCTGTGTCAAAGAAATAGTTATACCATTTTGCGCACAGACTTTCTTAGACCTTGTGCTTCGAATATATCAAAGATAAATATCTTGGCAATATTTCTACGCAGTTACGTGCGCTAGAACGCACGGGAAGCCCTTCGCTGTTTAGCATGTATTGGGTTTGGAAACATTCAAACCCAAGCCCAATAGATCTGCCAAAGAAATAAATTGATGGTTTTGCCAACAAGTTATCTCAAACCTTGAGCTTCTGAGAACTGAAAGATATGTGTCTTTTAAATATTTGTGCATAGTTTCGCGCGCTATAACGCACGGGAATTACTTTTCAGTTTGGCATGTATTGGGCTTGGGTAAACTCGAACACAAACCCAATAAATCTGCCAAAGAAATAAATTGATGGCGCCGTGCACAAGGCTTTTGAGGTCTTGGGCCTTTGGCAACTAAAAGATATATATCTTAGTAATACTTTTGCTAAGTTACGTGCGCTGGAACTCACGGGAAGCCCTTTGCTGTTTGGCATGTTTGGGTTTGGGTTTGCATGTACCCAAACCCATGATGTGCAGCACGCGTTTTGCGCATAGCTTACATCAGAGGTTGTGCGTTTGAGGGTGCACCAATATTGCTGTTAGTAATATTGGTGCCAAGTATCGTGCGCTAGAACGCACGAGAACCCCTCCGCTGTTTGAGTTTTGATGCGATGTGCATGAAAGTTATAAGGGCCTATCAGCTTAGCTCGCAGTCGCGACTGCAAACTGAGCTGATGCGGCCACGGATCGGCTCAGTCAAGAGCTCAAAAAACTCCTACCTAGGAGTCTAAATGATATATCTATGTGCGTTACGAACGTTGGAAAATGTTTTCCTAATCTAATTTACTCGCAAACAGTGTGGGGTATACATACGTGCAGTGAAGCCTTAATTTAATATTCACGGCCGTGAATTCCAGATTCGGGAGGGCGTAAACGTACGTTTATGTCATGTGAGAACTGAAGTCGGCTTGGTTGCAAAGACCTGTCTGGTATTTTCTCTAAGTATTTTCAGACGTGTTCCCAAAGTGACCAAAAACCGAACGATCGGCGATCGAACGGTTTTTGGTCACTTTGGGAGTGAGATCGTGAGTTTAGGCTTGGTGACAACACGCGAGACAACACTAAGTATTTTCAGACGTGTTCCCAAAGTGACCAAAACCGAACGATCGGCGATCGAACGGTTTTTGGTCACTTTGGGAGTGAGATCGTGAGTTTAGGCTTGGTGACAACACGCGAGACAACACTAAGTATTTTCAGACGTGTTCCCAAAGTGACCAAAACCGAACGATCGGCGATCGAACGGTTTTTGGTCACTTTGGGAGTGAGATCGTGAGTTTAGGCTTGGTGACAACACGCGAGACAACACTGAGTATTTTCAGACGTGTTCCCAAAGTGACCAAAACCCGAACGATCGGCGATCGAACGGTTTTTGGTCACTTTGGGAGTGAGATCGTGAGTTTCTAAGGCTTGGTGACAACACGCGAGACAACACTAAGTATTACAGTCTGAAAATACTTCGAGAACTAGAACACGTCTGAAAATACTTAGAGAAAATACTCACTGTCTGATTTGTTAAATATGCAATTTTAACTAAAGGCGGAAGGCTTTCTCTCCGGGAGTGTGCCCCTGTCCAGCGAAATAAAGATCTCTAAGATTGTATACTAATCTGAGTAATCTTTTGCTTCAAAATATTATCACATATTCCTACTTAGTATGTGGGTACCCGTTTCGCAAAGAATGAAAACCCATAGCGCAACTATTGCGGGTTTCAAATTCCTTAAATTCCACCCGCTTCCGCCAAATGAACGCGTCAGCCCACAACGAGATGTGTGGTTGACCGTTCAGTCTGTGCAATTTGTTTAGGGAAAACAACGCATACGAAATACTATTTTTGCTAACGCTTCCCTCATCCGTTGCCCAGGCTCTCTTGCAAACGAGCGCACGAATGAGGGAAGAAACGCCTAGCGGAAATGTGGACGCGGTTGACATCCGCGTTTCCGCTAGAGGTGAAATTGCACTGCTAAACGGTCAGTATGTGTTTATTATGCGTATATGATATGCGTGATATGTTCATGTTGTGCAGGATGCGTCCCTGTTGGGCGTGAGTCGAGTTGACTGGCTCGAATCACGCCCATTACCCCGGCCCTCACAAGAACCGTCCAGCATCCTAGATTCCGAACGGATCTTGCTTCCAACCCTTTCTAATTTAAGCAGAATTGCCTGCACACTCGGTATCGTGGTCAGGAACTCGCGTAGAATTACGTATCTGGTTCAACGAAAGCCACGTATCTAGTTCAATGAAAGCCCCGTATCTGGTTCAACGAAAGCCCCGTATCTGGTTCAATGAAAGCCCCGTAATCTTGCTTGCGCAAAAAAAGGTGTTCCTAACACTTATTATGTAGTCAACTGTACAAGGGAACCGTGGAAAGCAAGGGCAACGCACCTTTCATTTTTGATGGAGAATCTTTTACCCTGTCCTCTTTCTTGAATAGAGGACAATAAAATGCATACCATCAGTGTGTTCAATAGTACAACGATACCCGCCGTTGTCGCAAGAAAGGCACACCCTGCCGTACTTTTTCGGAGGCTTCCTCATGTTTGCAATAACCAAGTGAACAGAGGTGGGGTGGGGGCAAAATAATACAAACGGTGATATTACACGCATGTGCTTGTGTCACAAATTTATTCCCCCAAAACAGGACATAATTTCTATTCCCCATTATGCACGTTTCTATTCTTCGATAACCATTTTTCCCAATATGAATATGACTTAGCTGCTTCTTGCATGCATCTCGAATCACATTTCTGTGTCCGTGGCCACGCTTTCGAAGCATGTTTCAAGTAGATAACCGGTTGTCGTGCCAAGGTGGATCGATCGTGATACCTGGGTTGAAAGTATTGCACGACCAACATCCCAAGTGCTGATCAGAAAGACCATTGTTTTTCCTTACCTAATTAGGAGTAGTTTAGTTACATAGCGTCGATTTGCACATTCACTACTGGAAATCGGCGTGTATGCGCCCAGCATATGATGTCGCAGTATGTTCCGGACGGGTTTTCTTATTATCCGTCCCACAATGTGTTTCTATTCCGAACGCAGTTGATGGTGTCATCCTGATACTTTCCCACGCACATCCCATCGCTGATTGACGGGCGCTCTCGTATATCGTCGCGCTGCCCGAACGAGGTATCATAGAAAGTAACCACAGACGGTAGAGAAAAATGGCGTGAGGCCCGCTCACAAAAGCCAACCCACCATCACTTTGAGGATGTGAGAAACCCTGTTGCAGTGCAGTACGCTTCACCGACGTTTCCCCTTCTTGTCCTGGTTACCCCGGGTGCGGAAATGACGACTACCGCTGGCATGCACATCCGATGGGATGGAAATATTAAACAGTCTAGCAGCGGGTGAAGCAGGGTGTGACCCAGGTCATTAAGGAGCGTTGCGCCCGCTTCCTGCGCGGCGAGTGGGAGGGGCTGCATGCGGAGGTGCCGGGGGATCGACGAGCTGTGGCCGAGGCGGATGAGGAACGGGTGCTGCGCGATGCTGTGCGGTTGGTGAAGGCGGGGCAGCTGGGAAATATGGTGACTAGGTAAATTTTTTGGTAAATTACCGGTAAGAGTGTTACCGGTAATTTACCGGGTATTACCTAGCCCCATTGTTAAATGAAGGCTCTTAACAGTGTGGGTAATGTCGCGTTGGTAATTACTGGTAATGGTATTACCGGTAAATTACCCGGTATTACCACACCCCATATTCGCATTACCGGTAAAGTAGTCACCTTACTGGGAAAGGCAGGAAAGAGGCTGGAGTTGGCCAAGCTGGCACCAGCGACGGAGGAGACGTTGCTGAAGCTGGAGCGGTTGCACCCGGCTGGGACAGGCAGGAGGCAAGATGTGGGAGAGGATCGCCGGCCCGCGGGAGCTTCGGGGGCCGAGGCGCTTGAGCTGGATGAGAAGACGTTCGATGATGTAATGCGTAATCTGTCGCAGGCCTCGGGACCACGCAGGCAGCTCTCAGTGGCGCTGGGAGCATATGTGGGCGGTCCATGTATCTGGTGGGCGAGATGCACTGTTGGAGGTGTGCAACCCTCTGGCCCCGGCGGGGGTTCGGGAGTGGTTGGCAGGCGCTACGTTAGTGGCGTTGCTGAAGGACGACCTCGGCGTCAACGTCCGGTCCATTGCGTGTGGCGAAGTTCTCTGGAAGCTAGTGGCGAAGGTCATAAGTTTATGCAGGCAGCGTGCGAAGGCCCTCAGGGCTCGATTTTGTGGGCGTCGACAGGGTGTTGCGCATGGTGGACTGCGGGCGGCCCAGATTGGGGTTGCGGTGAAGGGAGGGCAGGACCTGGGGGTCCACACTGTTCATGCGGCCCTGGACCGGCACCCGGAATGGGTCTGTGTCAAGGCAGATGCCAGGAATGCCTTCAATGCCGGCGGTGCACCGTGAGGCAATGTTTGAGGCTATCGAGCGGGACTTCCCGGAGCTGTGGGCATGGACAGACCTTTGTTATGGGGTGGATGCGAACCTGGGGTTTCGGCTGGGGGGCGTTGATGGCTCGGTGATGCGATTTGTCAAGTCGAAGGAGGGCACGCGCAGCAGGGTAGAAGTCTTCCCAAATTCTTTACGGCCCGTAAACTATAGTTCCGCTGGCCCGCTTTCGGCCAAAACGGTCAAGGAAGAAAAATGCCCGCCGCAGGCGCGAAATTTTGAAATTAAGTATGGGGGTTTGATAAAAAGTGACATTAAATGCCTATATTTTTGGCCGAAGTTTGGCCGGCTCATATTTTTGTGCGGCCCGGGGGCGAAAGCCCCTTCGGCCCGCTTTCGGCCCGGAGCGAGCTTCTGCGGCCCCGGGCCGGCCCGCCACGGTAAGACTTCTACCCTGCGCAGCAGGCGGACCCCTGGGGCCACTTTACTTGGCTGCCCCCGGTTGCAGGTGGTGCTGGAGCGGGTTCAGGAGGGACACCCTAGCGTGGCCATCTTTGCCTACTTGGATGGCGCTTTCTTCCTGGGCCCTCCGGTTGAAGCGGCGCTCGCGTATGAGACTTATATGTAGGAGGTAGTGGCGATTGGCCTGGATATTCAGCCGCTGGTGAAGTCAGCGGCTTTCTCGCATGAGGGGGACGCCAGTTGCTTCGAGGCCGGGATGCCGGGTGCACGGGGGGAGCTGGACTGCATCGATGTCTTGGGGGTGCCCGGTGCCGGTGGGGAAGGCAGAGGCGGTCAGTGTGGAGATCATGTTGAAGAAGGTGGAGGAGTTATGTGGCATCCTGCCCATCTTGAACAAGCTTGCTTGGGCATGCGCAGGCCCAGGGGCTCCTGCTTCGATTCTGCGCCCAGCCGAGGCTGGGGTTCTGGCTGCGAGGTGTGCCCTGTGCCGCCGGAGATGATGCGGGAGGCGGCTGAGGAGCATGATGACAGGAAGATGCAGGGGGCGTTGCGGGACTTGCTGCCTGGCGGTGGATTGGCGTGGCATTCCTGTGAGTTTGCCACCCTCCCGCATGGGATGGACCTGACTAAGGCGGCGAGGGTGAGCAGTGCGGCCTGGCTTGGTGGGTTTGCGCAAGTCTGGGAGGATATACGGGAGCTCTTTCCAACAGTGACGGCGGGGACCGAGAAAATCATTTCTGGCCCTGAAAACGACTTTTTAGGCCCTGAAAACGACTTTTCAGGCCATGAAAATGTTTATCAGGCCCTGAAAACGACTTTTCAGGCCCTGAAAATGGTTTTCAGGCCCTGAAAATGGTTTTCAGGCCCTGAAAACGACTTTTCAGGCCCTGAAAATGGCTTTCAGGCCCTGAAATCGACTTTTCAGGCCCTGAAAATGGCTTTCAGGCCCTGAAATCGACTTTTCAGGCCCTGAAAATGGCTTTCAGGCCCTGAAATCGACTTTTCAGGCCCTGAAAATGGCTTTCAGGCCCTGAAATCGACTTTTCAGGCCCTGAAAATGTCTTTCAGGGCCTGAAAACGACTTTTCAGGCCCTGAAAGTGCCTTTCAGGCCCCGAAAACGACTTTTCAGGCCCTGAGAATGCATTCGGGGCCTGAAAACGGCACACCGGGCCTGAAAGTGCCTTTCGGAGCCCCGAAAACGACTTTTCGATTTTGAGAATCATTCATGGGCACTTCATTGCAAGTTATGCATACCACCCCCAGCCCTATACTCATCTTATCCATTATTAAGTGTACTCAGGCAAGTGACGGGCATTCCTCCCAAGTAGACAACCCTCTGGAAGGGTATTCAACCTATAATTGCCGCTTAACACCGCTACTCAACCCCCTTGCTTTCCACGGTGTGTGGCTAAGGATTGAATCAAGAAAGTTGCCTCCTTGCTTGGAATGCCCATGGCCCGCCACAAGAAGGGATCCACACAAACTTTGGGCTGCCAACCCGATACCTTTGTGTAGTCGGGGACTTGCCCACACTCTCCTTGCCACGGTCACATTTCTGAAACACATGCTTTTTGAAGTTAACACCAAAATATCCTACCCCATGCTTTATGCCCCTCATACATACATATACATCGATATACATTTACCAAGCCGCCTACCAACCTAAGCACATCTCTCTAATCATTCGCGACCTACGTTCTATCATGGATGCATCTTTCACTTATTCGTGGCTAATTCCAATGTGTGCACTACGTCTTCGGATATGTCCATGTGATTTGCTCGATGTACTCGCCCGTGGTCAGCCTGCATAGAAGGCCCCTTAGCCACAACATGCCATACCACCAATCGCAACCGACAACGCTAACAATATGATGGGGGATGTTGGGGCATGCTGAAGCATACTGGGGGCACGTTGGGGGCACGTCGGGTGCATGTCGGGGGCTTGTTGGTGGTGTGAACTGTGAAGGGGCATGCGCAGAATATGCAAGGGCATGAATGCAGATATGGGTGCCGGCAACGATCGATGCAAGGTGAATGCAAGATGAATGCAGGGTGAATGCATGCAAGATGAATGCAAGGTGAATACATGCAAGGTGAATACAAGGTGATGCAGGGTAAATGCAAGGTGAATGGATGCAGGGGGGATGCAAGGTGAGTGAATGCAACAAATTTAATGGATGCAGGGTGATTGCATAGATGTGAGGAATATATGTGAGATGTGAGGTCCCTCTGGGTCCCTCTGGGTGCTCCCCACTCCAAGCTTTGGCATGAATCCTGAGCTCCTGTGGAAGCGACGGCTCTGGTTGTTTTGGGCGGCGGCTGGTGGCAAAGATAGCGTTGTCTGAACATAGTGGGAGGGAAGAGAAGAGGGCGCCGCGCTTTGGGAGCTGCTCGAGGTGGGAGCCAGGAGGGACAAGCCTCAGTTACCACTCTCATATAATGTCACTGCAGGCTCAGAGGAAACAACGACGATGCAACTTCCAAGGCGCTGCCGGGCAGTGTACCTTGACGAAGGAGTGATTGATGCCATTATTCACTGCCGTGAACTCGCCGAAGGATTTGTGTATGTCGTCAATCTGAGCCTCACATTCCCCACAGCCTTCAGGCGGAACCCCGGCCCCCGGCGAATCCAATAACTCAGGCGGAGGCCTGCCTCCCCTCCGATCAAAAAAACTCAGAGACTGCAACCTCACCTCCCTTCTCATCGTTCAAGCACAGGCGCAGCTGCCTGCTTTCTGTCCAAGCCAGCCTGCCAGCATCAAGGAGCCCGCGCGGGAAAGCCAGGTCTGGCTCATGCGCAGCGGAACAGAGCCGCGCACGCGGCGCTGCATGGAGGCATACCTCAAAGAGAGATCGAGGGGCAAGGCAGCGCAGCAGACCTCTGAGATCTCTCAGGCGTGCGGCGTAAGTGGGCTCGCCTCGCACTATAAGGGATCGCATCGCTTCGCTTCGTTTCAACAAACACTACTGACTGCTGGCCAATCATAGGCTGACCAGCTCGCACATGTGAGAACGACCAATCGGAAGGTGCACCAGCGTGCAAGGGGTAATAGAACGACGAATCGGAGGCCGGCGACGACAAGGGTGAGGAGGACATCCCGTGGGAGACGGGTAGATCGGGAGGGTGAGGGGAGCGACCTCAACAGCGTTCTCTTTGCCCTCCGCGGAAGGCTCGAAGCGATCATTGCTCTTCGTGGAACCCTTTTGAGAGAGCTGTCCTGGAACAGCCGCGTCTGGAAACCAGTATGGCCTGCACCACTTGCGCCTCGCTGAACTCAGCCGTAACCAATGAGAGCACTTCTGAAAGACGTGCTGCAGGAGGCTCCTCCCTGAGGGCATCTGAGGTACATTTGCGGGGTGCTGAGAAGGAAACATATTAACCGATCCGTGCGCGGTGGCATCTAGCACATGCCATCCACGGTTTCAATCGCAGCAATGTGTGATATGGCACGGCATGCTTCCCTTCTGGGTTCGGGTTTTGGGGAAGGGCGGATCGGCGCGGCCAAGCGCCCGAGATGGCCTCGGAAGAGCCCAAGCAGTAGTCAAAGCACTGTGGTGACGGGAGCTCCCGCGAGGTGCATACTTGTGCAGGAAGAATAGAGGGTGCTGCCGCTGGCCGTATTGCGTCGGCAGAACCTGGTCGAGGTACCACGTGATGAAGCTGTACAGGAAGATGTCCAGAATCACCATGCCGTACACTGAAGCCAGCGTGAAATCGGATTGCTGAAAGATTTTGTCATTCATCGTGACCATGGACACCCCGTACCTGCATGGCACAGGGCGCGTCCATTCAAGGTGTCAAAGCGAGCGAGGGCGCTTACGGAGAGACGCGCCGGGCCACTTCTTGGGGCGCCACAGGACAAATAAGACGTCGGAGGAACGAAGCCTCCCGGCAAACCCAGCTCTAGTCCTCCCTAGTCTCTAATCCCCCCGTCTCTAAGCCCCCCTACGTAGTCTCTAATCCCCTAGTCTCTTATCCCCCTAGTCTCTAATCCCCCTAGCCTCTAATCCTCCTAGTCTTTAATCCCCCCTAGTCTCTAATCCCCCAGTCTCGTGCAATCCCCCGGAGTCTCAGTGATGGGGCGGAAGGGAAGGCTGAGTGATATGAGGTGTGTCGCCTTATTTGAGTCTTTGGGGGCGAGAGGAACCAGCCCCCAGGTGATATGAGGCATGTTCTTATTTGGATGGGTTGGGGCAGAGGGGCGCTAGCTGGAGTGATATGAGCTGTGTCGCGCTGGAGTGCTGGGCAGAGGGGCGCTGGAGTGATATGAGCTGTGTCGAGCTGTAAACTCCAAATAATTTTCCTCCATAGCATATTAGCTCCACGCATTCCTCCATGGAGGCATGTCTGTACCCCTCATGGGAGGCATGCCCCCTGCCGAGCGAGTTATCCTCGGCTGGCCCATGTCTAGCTTGGACTCATCCTACCTAGCCACACGCATTCCCTTGTCAAAGGTTAGTTTCTTAAGGGGTGTGTAGAGGGGGGAGGAAGAAACATTTACCCAACTCTATTCCCATGTTTCTAGCGAGGGGTTTGATTCTCTCTGCTTATCTCGGAGTTGCTCCGGTGAAAACGGGGCTAGGCGGTCTTTCCCTATCAGGGCTGCCAGTCTGTGGAGGGGTAAATCTAGGAGGAAATTCTGGGTAGTGTGGGGGGGTGAATGTGAGGGAAACTGGTGGTGGTAATTGCCGTCATGGGGGGGTGACCGTGGAGATGTCATCGTGGGGTGGTGTTGCAGGAGGGGTGCAAGTCTCCGGGGTAGCTCTGAGAGGGGTGCACTGAGAGTGGAAGGGCGGGACGTGAGGTGGGTCAACATCCATTCGGGCATTAGCGATCTCGGAAGGGGGGTAGGAGGGGGTGCGGTATGAGCTCTTTTCCCCATTCCTCCCTTCTATGAGTCAATAGTGCAAAACGATACTCAAGACGACTCTGCACAATCATACATGGCATACACAGTGATAAATTGGGGGCACTTCAAGGAGAAGGGAGGAATTCTTGTGCACCTGCTATTCCACAGGTTGATGCTATGTGTCGGCTGTCGCGGGTTCACCGTCGCCGGGAGTGAGTGCACGCCTAAGTTGGCAATGGTTACAATCTTCAGTCACACCAACGTTTGATCTAGTATGCATGTCCAAGAACAGTGAAGAGGTGCCTGGCAAATAACAGTAAAGGGGTGCCCGGTGCGTGACAGTGAAGGGGTTCCCGGTGCCTAACAGTGAAGGGGTGCCTGATGCCTGACGGTGAAGGGGTGCCAGACAGTGAAGGGGTGCCCGGCCGGTGCTTGGCGGTGAAAGGGGTGCCTGACAGTGAAAGGGGTGCCCGGTGCCTAACAATGAAAGGGTGCCTGATGGTTCACCGTCGCCGGGGAGTGAGTGCACGCCTGGGTTGGCAATGGTTACAATCTTCAGTCACACCAACGTCGGGGAGTGCGCTGAAGCCGTGCCTAATAATAGTAACACAATAAGTTCAGGCCTTGAAGAACTAGTCCAGGCTTGAACAAAAAGTTGAGAACGCCTTGAAGAAGAAGTGCAATGCATGAGCAAAAAGTTGAGGCCCTCAAGAAAGAGTTCAGCCCTCAACAATAAGTTCAGGCCCTGAAGAAAAAGTTCAGGCCCTGAAGAAAGAGTTCAGGCCCTGAAGAAAGAGTTCAGGCCCTGAATAAAAAGTTCAGGCCCTGAAGAAAAAGTTCAGGCCCTGGACACTAATAAGTTCAGGCCCTGGAAAATAAGTTCAGGCCCGGAAGAAATAGTACAGGGCATGAACGATAAGTTCAAGCCCTGAAGAATTAGTACAAGGCCCGAAGAAAAAGTTCACGCCCTGAAGAAAAAGTGTAGGGCTTGAAGAAAAAGTTCTGGTTCATAATAACTTGTAAACAACTTATAATAGTTAGCGGGAATGGTTAGAAAATTTAACGGTTGAACATAACTTGTAAACAACTTATAATAGGTACGGTTGTGTAGATATAACTATTGTGCATTTAAACAACTCATAGTAGTTACGCTTTTTGCATTTAAGCTTGCAAGTGCATACACTACGTAAGACAATATCCTCGCGCTTGATCCTTGAAAAGGTTTAAGGTTCGTACCTCTCAAAGCGACAAAAGCACTTCGCGCTTTGTTGTGAGGCTTTATATGCTAATTGAAACACAAATTATGATTACGTGTAGCAAGTGGCACCACCTAATTCAAAGCGAGCTTTAAGCTCTACTAAGATGCGTCTTCGTGCATAAAACAAAGCGCATCCCACTTTATGTTTTAAACTCGTTGTGTGTGCAAGCCTTCTACAAATTTTAAGCACACCTACTAGGCAATTCAGAGCGTACCTTATGCACGAAGAGGCATGTAAGGCTGAGGTGCGAGAATTCGGACGCCACAAATACCTATGGGCATCCAACCAATATGTTAGAACTCAAAGCCTAAAGAAATGGAAGGATCGGACAACCAAGGAGAGTGAAAAAGCATTAGAAACATACCTTTAGGGTGTGGCATCGCGGGTTTTTACCGAGATCTCCAAACCGCAGGTTTGGCGCTCTGTTTGAGCTAATGCCACTATCGCAATGCAAACTGAAAAAATCTGTCGCCAAAAAGATAGGGTTGCCAAGTGTTCCCCAATCTTTTCGAAGAGATACTCAAATCAAACAAACATGGGGTCTACTCCACGTGAATTTTCGCGAGGAGAACGCCCGTGAGGTCAAAATAGTCCTTTGAATAGCGGGGTTTCCGCTATTAAAGGGTCTGAAAACCTGCGAATATTTCAAAAAGGAGAGGATTAGTACAACGCGTGAAAAAACAAGCTTCCATTGTGTGGCATCTCGGGTTTCAACCGAGTTCTCCAAACCGCAGGTTTGGCGCTCTGTTTGAGCTAATGCCTCGAACGAATTGCAAGCTGAAAAAAACTGTCGCCAAAAAGATAGGGTTGCCAAGAGTGCCTCCATCTTTTCTGAAAAATACTCAAATCAAACGAACTAGGGGTACTCTAAGGGTTCGTAGTTTTCCGCGAGGAGAACGCTCGTGAAGTCCAAATAGTCGTGAAAATAGCGGGTTTCCCGCTATGGAAGGGCCTGAAAACCTGCGAATCTTTCAAAAAGGAGAGGGTAGGTCAATGAGTGTAAGGAAACACTCTTCTATTGTGTGGCATCTCGGATTTTCACCGAGAT
Organism: Cymbomonas tetramitiformis; assembly: GCA_001247695.2. Lineage (NCBI taxonomy): Eukaryota > Viridiplantae > Chlorophyta > Pyramimonadophyceae > Pyramimonadales > Pyramimonadaceae > Cymbomonas > Cymbomonas tetramitiformis. The sequence goes on along the minus strand of LGRX02026428.1, from coordinate 38,949 downwards.
CCCCAAACCGCAGGTTTGGCGCTCTGTTTGAGCTAATGCCACGAACGAATTGCAAGCTTACAAAAACTGTCGCCAAAAAGACAGGGTTGCCAAGTGTGCCTCCATCTTTTCGAAAAATTGACCAAATGAAGTGATGTAAATATCATCATGTGGTGGTTTTCCGCGAGGAGAACGCCGGTAAAGTCCAAAACGCCGTTAGAATGGCGGTTTTCCCGCTTGCAAAGGGTCTGCCGATCTGTGATTTTGTAAAGAAGAGAAAGCTCGAGTGCAAACGCGTTTGTTTAAGCGTAGCTACAAAAATGTCATGTTACCATATAATATAATGGAAATAAATGACTATTCTACTCTAAGAAACTCGAAGAGCGCCATGTCGTCGAAACTTCCCAAAGCCAAAAAGCGTTCCAAGCGCGGGCGTGGATCTCTTCAAGAACGGCCCACAACATGGCGTGGACATACTGAAACGAAATATAGAGACCAAATGAAATAAAATACTGCGCTAGAATCACACCATGCGCCCACTAGGAAGTGTTTCAACACGTCCCCAAGGTTATTTAACACCCGCCAAAGCGCGGCCGAAAGGCGAAATGTTCAGGGGGCGCTCCACTAGAAAGTAAATTTATATATTTCCAAGAGAAAATCTTGTGATGGTTGTATAATTTCTGCCGTGACGTTTACCCCCTGAACTTTTCATCGTAAGTCTCTCACCACCTGCCGGAACTACTGGACTCTGCGGGTTGGCTTTGGCTGGCTGGGCACGTGGGGGCGTCTCGGCTCCCCTGGATTTTCTCGGTGACCTTCAACAGCATTGGGCCTGCTTTCTTGAGGGGTGTTCCATACTGCCCAGCCCTGGAGCTCAGTTCGGCGGAATACCGGGTGGCCCTGTGACACATTCTTCATGCGGAGCAGCCCATCCTTGGCCAAGTGGAGGAGTGCCCCGATTGTGGAGGAGAGCGGGATCCCACCGGGACACACTTACTGGCATGCGGGGGGGAGTGGGGGCTGGGGGAGTAAATTGCTATTGTTTCATCCACCACAAACTGCAGAGGGTGCTGTTCGAGGTGGCCAAGTCTGCATATCCCTTGGCGTCTGCATCGCACGATGACTTCGCGGGCTACCTGACCTACTCACGGAATCATTGCCCGGATGTGACAGTGCTGGATGCGGAGGGACCAGGCCAGCATGTGCTGTTTGATGTGCTTGGCCACGGCGCGGCCAATGTCAGACGCGCACCTGGGAGCTATTCTACACATTTGGGGAGTTTGGGAGTTTTGGGAGTTGTGGAGTTTTACAATGGGAGGCCCTGAAAAAATAGAAAATTTTACCGAATCTAGGGTTTAAGATTTTCCCGAGTTCAATGTAATTTTATTTAATTTTCCGGCAGTTTTAGGGTTTAAGAAATATTCCTAAATTTTACCAAAAAAATCATCTTTTTCAGCCTGAATTAAGGAAGATTCTTTTGGGGGTTGTACTAGGAAAACATAAATTTTACATCAAACTTGTACAACATTTGCCGCATATTTAAGTTTCAAAACATTTTCCGAAAATCGATAGCAAAATGATACTTTTTACGCCTGATTTCATGAAATGTATTTTTGGGGGTTCATCGATGAACCCCTTATATTTTTTTTACTTTTTTATGAATTTCAGGCCTTTTTGGGGTTTCGAAAAATTTCGGAATTTTGGTTAAAAAACCTTATTTTTTCTAACACTTTCAGGAATTCCTTTGGTTGGCTTTGTCCCTATTTTTTAGGGTTTCTCCTGTAATTTTTTTCATATTCAAGGCAAAAATATTCTTGGGTTCAAGAACCACAACAAATTATCACATTGCTTTTTCAAATCAACATTCAAAGCAAAGTTACCGGCGCGCATGTTTCGCCTCCAGAGTTTAACACGACTTCACCATTTCTTGTGCCCTTCGCCCCATCGCCTACTCGTCTTCGTGCATTGGCCAACTACGTTCTCCATTGGTTTTTCACGTGCTTTCGCGGACCACTACTAACCACAAGTCCGGGTGGCCGCCCCCCCAGTTCGGTTCAAAACATACTTATTTCCCCGCCAAGATCCCTAACTAACTTTCACATTATCCCTTGACACTCGGTCGCAAATTTCCTAACGTGTGGTACCTGTGGAACAACAATCACGTTAGTCCAAAGCCCAACAAACCGTGCCAATGCAAACAACAATGTCGCTTTCGTACATGAGTTACTGCTCTTGAAAGGTCAAGGCCCCAGCTCCAAGCCGTTGTTCCCTAGTTAGTGACAACCCATGTGCCACAATCAGGTCCGTAGGTGAAGGCGGTACATCACAGTAGTTGGGCGATACCGTAGCGCAGCACTGGTGGAGAAGACAGAATTGAAACTTGTGCTTCACCCACTGACCATTCACCTTGCGCCGACCCACGACCACCACCCTTGGGCCATCCTTTGAAAGGATGGGCTGGGATTGCTTGTGGGTCTTCGCCGTCACGCAACCCTTGCGGGACTCGGAGGCCGCGCAACTTGCTTTCCTACCGGTACCCGGCACCACCATTGTCTCAACCATCCATTGCCCGTAGGCCAGTTCCTCACTCCCGACACGATCGCCGGTGGTGAGGCGGGATCCCAGCGCCGTTAAGATGTCGTCGATCTCCTCCGTGGTGAACCCCGCTTGCACGTAAAATGCATGTCCCGGTTTGAACCCCGCGCGGAATAGGAGGGTGATGGAAAGGCACAAGCACAGCTTCACCGAAGTCGACCTTCCCACGCGAGTCATCGTTTGGCGCCATGAGTAGCAAGAGCAGCTGATGCGTTGTTGAGCCGCCCGAGCCAGATGACCAAATATCACCCGCGAGGGTTCACCTCGACCAGAGGATAAGGTGTAACTGCGGTCCAGGAAGCCGTCGTGTTTTCCACGTGCAGTTAAACGGACGGTCGGTTGGCCAACCTGTATCACTTTCATGCGCTTGTCCGACTGCAAGAACAAGCGAGCCAACATTTGCGCGTGGCCTTTCGTGGTGCTTGTCTGGTACCGCACCTCGTCCAAAGACCCGACGGACACGCGGCAAGTGTCGACGTAGCGATGTTCGGAATGAAAGTGCACCGCGGTCTCCAAATAGTATTGCACCACTAGAGCCTCGTCCACCTCCCGCGAAGACTGCCAAACATAGCGGGCGGCCGGGTCCTCGGTGTTTGGGTCCAACTGCCATTCGAACTCGAAAGGGTTCTTGAGGCATGCACGCACCAACTTGATTGCCGGAGTCGGCGTTCTAGGCTCGTCGATCGTCACCCTAGTCTTAGTCCTCTTCCCCATCGACCGGACTTGGATTGGTCGGTGACTGCGTGTCTCCGTCGTCACTGGACCAGGACTCCAGGAGTGACATACATTTCACGCACCTCCTCGAGCACGTCGTACGCGGTGTGACGTGCGCGTTGCATGGCGGTGTACACCCTTCGCCGCTCATCGTACAAGGTGTTCGTGCGGGAGTCCCGCTGGCTGTGGCCACCTTCTCCTACGTGCTGCAACCAGGCGGATTGGGTGATGTACGTCACGTTCTCAAGGTGTAAGAACTCGGAGGCCGGCAGATTCACGCCGATCAGTTTGCCGTCCTTGGAGAATAGTTGCTCCGCGGGGTTAGCCCCTTTGCATTGTGTGAAAAACTGCAGGGTGCGTTCGCCTTCACTTTCGTAAAATAAAACTAGCGAAGACAAAGAGGACTGAACGCTCTTGCTCTCTTGCTCCTCGATGAAGTCGAAGAGGCGCGCACGTGCGTCCATCACACGTCTGGGGGCTTGCGCTTCGTACCAACGTGTGAACAGCGTCCGGAACTAGGCCTCCTCGAAACTCTTGTCCAAACACCGAGCGTGTATCCCCATGTTCGCAACGAGGTGCAAGTCACAGCCTTTCTCCAACGAGTTGCCCGCCTCGTCCCGCGTCATGTGCTTCTTACGGTCCTCCATGCGCATGAACTTGTTGTAGTTCAAGCGGATGCCGATCCAGCCTCCGCCACCCGCGTCACGGACGAAACCGACGGGACGAAAGCAGATCTCACCTTTTGGGTTAATCTTTAGCCAGACCTCCTTGTCTCGATATTTCGCGAACTCGGGGTCCAACCTCCATGGCCACCATCCGGCAAGCGTAGTCGATGCCTTGTCACATATTCTCCTCATCCACACCGCGTTCACCCGCCGGCAGGACGAAGGTTGCCAGTTTTATCAACCCAATTCCGGGCACGACCGTGGCAACCTTCTCAACAACGCGACCGTTAATGCAGCTGTGGCCACCATCAGAACATGCGTAGCGGCCGATGAACGGAGGCTTACCGAGAATGCGGTCCATCAACAGCATGATCTTCGCGGGGGACCACGGCAAGTCCAGGGGGCACATGAACCAGTTCAGATGGGCGGTCTCGAAAAGAAGAGCACGGTATCCCTTTGAGTCCAGGATCCGTTTCATTTCATTGACCTCGTCATCCGCAGCACGCTCGGGGGCACGCTGAGTCGCACGGTGTTCTTTCATCACGTTGCGGACGGCGCGAGCGTCTTGCATTTCGCGGGCCACCTAAAATGAAACCATGTATTAAGAATAACATTCCCGTTCATGGGAAGTGGTGCGTGTCATTGTGGATGCATTGGCTTTGCCGCGAGGGACACGCCGGGCGGGGTATTGAAAGATATTAGGTGTGTCGCAGGAACAACTGGGATTTAAGCGGTTCGCATGGGACGCGCTTTGATCGGCGTGGAGTTGAAGCGTGCAAACTTCATGAGCGCGGTGCACTATTTATCTCACGCGGTGTACTGCTGCGCGCAGCGCCATGTGGGGGATCTTGGATTGGATGAGGCGTACCCGAAGATGAAAGTGACAACCGTGAAGTAGAACATCGAAAGTTAGTGAAAGTTAGTTAGGGATCTTGGCGGGGAAATAAGTATGTTTTGAACCGAACTGGGGGGCCGGCCACCCGGACTTGTGGTTAGTAGTGGTCCGCGAAAGCACGTGAAAAACCAATGGAGAACGTAGTTGGTCAATGCACGAAGACGAGTAGGCGATGGGGCGAAGGGCACAAGAAATGGTGAAGTCGTGTTAAACTCTGGAGGCGAAACATGCGCGCCGGTAACTTTGCTTTGAATGTTGATTTGAAGAAGCAATGTGGTTATAAATAATTTGTTGTGGTTCTTGAACCCAAGAATATTTTTGCCTTGAATATGAAAAAAATTACAGGAGAAACCCTAAAAAATAGGGTCAAAGCCAACCAAAGGAATTCCTGCAAGTGTTGAAAAAATCAAGGTTTCTTTTAACCAAAATTCCGAAATTTTTCGAAACCCCAAAAAGGCCTGAAATTCATAAAAAAGTTAAAAAAAATATAAGGGGTTCATCGATGAACCCCCAAAAATACATTTCATGAAATCAGGCGTAAAAAGTATCATTTTGCTATCGATTTTCGGAAAGTTTTTTGAAGCTTAAATATGCGGCAAATGTTGTACAAGTTTGATTTAAAATTTATGTTTTCCTAGTACAACCCCCAAAAACATCTTCCTTAATTCAGGCTGAAAAAGATGTTTTTTTTGGTAAAATTTAGGAATATTTCTTAAACCCTAAAACTGCCGGAAAATTAAATAAAATTGCATTGAACTCGGGAAAATCTTAAACCCTAGATTCGGTAAAATTTTCTATTTTTTTAGGGCCTCCCATTGTAAAACTCCCCAACTCCCAAACTCCCCAAATGCGTTTGGTGCCTGGGAGCGGCCATGATGGCCCCGGGGGCGGCGGAGAAGAAGGTAGAGGAGAGCAAGGTGGCGACGTGCGGGGATGTCCACCCACATCACTTCATCCCCTTTGGGGTGGAGGTGTACGGTGGGCTGGGGCCTGCGGCGTATGGACTCCTTCAGAAGACGCAGCGGCGCTTCAGGGAGCGGCGGTACATGGAGGCGAACGCGGAAGGGGGAGAGTAGGTGGATCGCAATGGGGACGAGGACGAGGACGAGGACGAAGAGGCAGCACGTGGCGGGGCTGCGAGCTGGAAGGGGAAGTGGGTCCGGCTGCTTTCTTTCGCGCTTGCGCACGGGGGGTTGCAGGGCTGATCATCAGGCGGGCTGTAGGGCAATGTCCGGCCGGAAGTGGGTGGCGTTGGGCTGGCGGAGGGCGTGTGAGAGGGCGTGTGAGAGGAGGCATGGGCCCGGACCTGGATCGGGTGGAGGCGGAGAGGTTGCCACTGATGGACAGAGCGTGGGAGGACGCGTTCGAGGAGACAGACTATGCCACGCAGGATGGGTCGGGCGGTGGGACGCAGGAATCTGAGGGAACGCAGCGTGAGCGGTCTGGGCAGGCTTCCGGTGAGGCAGGCGAGGCAGGCGCGATGGCATCGAGGCTTTTGGAGAGCATGGAGGACGTGCGGCGGGAGGTGGAGCATCTGGGCACTGTGGGGGGTCAAGGAGGGGGCACCGCCGAGGCGCGATCTGGAGGGGCGCGGGCAGGCATAGGCGGGCTCAGCCAGGCGGAATCAAGTGTCCAGGATATCTTGAATGAGTGGGATGACCTTTTGTCGCCGGTCCCAGAGAGTGGGGTCTGGACCAAGCAATGGCCTTGGCTGAGGAAGGGGTGGCCACCTTGATGGGGGCGAGCAGGCGGGTGGCCGGCCTTCTGGAGGCTGGGGTTGATGGCATGAGGGGAACTCACACTAATCTGACTCACTCGTAAAAGTGGGACATTTTATTTGCGTTCTACCAAATGGCGCGTCGATGATAACCGACGATTAAAAACTTTCCAATGGTGGAGATTTTACAGAAGTTTCTTCGCTGTGTACACAGTGCAGTTCGCAGACGGCGACTGCCACGTCACGAAACGGGGCGGAATTGCTCTGAAGAACAGAGGAAATATCGCAGCGGTAAAATATTGCAGTCGAGGGGAGTGCCGTTTGTTACTTATTAAGTATGGAAATCTAGGTTATCGGCTGCCCGCCCCACGCAACTTTGTTGCGCTACTGCAGGCACACCCCCTTGTGATTTTAATCACATTACATGAAGTGCAATTTTTTTCAACGTTCGTAACGAATATACATGTACTCATAAGGCGAATACCTTTCTTTTGAGCTCTTGATCGACTTCATCCGCAACCGCATCAGCTTCGTTTGCAGTCGCGACTGCAAGCTAAGTCGACGCGGTTCAAGATAGGGTCGACTAATTCGTTGCAGCTGAGGGGTTTTCGTGCGGTTTAGCGCAAGAAACTTACGGGATATATTCGTATCAATATTATGAATATATCCCGTAAGTTTCAGGGCATGCCGTCGAGTACGCTCGAAACGGTCACATCTTGACAAGAGGATAAATCTAAACCCAAAACGCCTCTTGTCAAGATGCGACTGTTTGAAGCATACTTGACGGCAGGCCCTGCAACTTCCAGGATATATTCATCAAATTGTTATGAATATATCTGCCAGGTTTCGTGAGTTGCGGTGCACGACAACTCCAACTCTGCAAGGCAGTTTTGGGTAAATCAAAACCCAAACCCAAAACGCCTCATGCCAATATGCGACTGTTTGAAGTATGCTCCAAGGTATGACTTGAAACTTCCAGGATATATTCATGATATTGTTATGAATATATCTGCCAGGTTTCGTGAGTTGGGGTGCACGACAACTCCAACTCTGCAAGGCAGTTTTGGGTAAATCAAAACCCAAACCCAAAACGCCTCATGCCAATATGCGACTGTTTGAAGTATGCTTCAAGGTATGACCTGAAACTTCCAGGATATATTCATAATATTGTTATGAATATATCTGCCAGGTTTCGTGAGTTGGGGTGCACTACAACTCCAATTCTGCAAGGCAGTTTTGGGTAAATCAAAACCCAAACCCAAAACGCCTCATGCCAATATGCGACTGTTTGAAGTATGCTCCAAGGTATGACCTGAAGCTTCCGGGATATATTCATAATATTCTTATGAATATATCTGCCAGGTTTCGTGAGTTGGGGTGCACGACAACTCCAACTCTGCAAGGCAGTTTTGGGTAAATCAAAACCCAAACCCAAAACGCCTCATGCCAATATGCGACTGTTTGAAGCATGCTTCAAGGTATGACCTGAAAGTTCCAGGATATATTCATAATATTGATACGAATATATCCCGTAAGTTTCTTGCGCTAAACCGCACGAAAACCCCTCGGCTGCCGTGAATTAGTCGACCCTATCTTGAACCGCATCGGCTTAGCTTGCAGTGGCGACTGCAAACGAAGCTGATGCGGTTGCGGATGGGGTCGATCAAGAGCTCAAAAGAAAGGTATTCGCCTTGTGAATACATCTATATTCGTTACGAACGTTGAAAAAATTGCACTTCATGTAATGTGATTAAAATCACAAGCGGGTGTGCCTGCAGTAGCGCAACAAAGTTGGGGCGGGCAGCCGATAACCTAGATTTCCATACTTAATAACTTACGAACGGCACTGCTGACTATGACGTTCAGCGTTTGCGACTGCGAGAGGTGAATCTTTGAAACGCGAAGCAAATCTTTTGTCCCAAAAATGACAAAGTGACATGATCCGAACCATTGCAGAAATTCAGGGAACTCGTCTTTGTGAAACCATGACGAAGTCCCTCGACACGACGATCAACTCGGCATCGTGGCTAGGCAAGATCTGACGTTCCTATCCTCCTCGCTTGAATTTTGCCAACTTTTACCGGACGGCATCCAACGTCGATTTGAGACAGACCTAGTCGATCGTAGCCTCGCTCTGGCCATTTTAAATTTTGCCAACTTTTACCATGTCCCACTTTGTCCAGTGGGTCAGATTGCTGTGGATGAGAATGCCACTCAGGGGAGATGTGGGGAGGTCCACGGGTGGAGTTGACACACGCCGGGCCCCTCAGAGCCCGGGGGGCCATCCCGGCAGCGATGACCACTTACTAACAACAGGTTGCACGGCAGCATACGGCATCTCATCAGCATCCGTGCCCACCGGGCGAGGTTGCTGCCCGTGCCGGAACTAACAGTGAGAAGCTGTCGGGAAGGCGACGACCGGGTGGTGAACTGTCGGCCACCGGGATGGCTCTGGACACACAGGCAGCTGTGGGGATGGGACCCCAAGTAGGAACAGTGCGGCGTGACAGTTACAGCGCGAATGTGGAGCGCATTGCTCAAGTTCGCGGCCACCTCGCAAGCCAATCAGCGCAAGGGCTCCAGTCACGGGGAGTTGGTGCTGGGGGTATCGGGCTACATGCGCAAGTCGGTGGCGGATGCGCAAGTTTGGATGAGGGCAACCCAGTATATCATTCTCAGCCCCTTGGGACAGCGCTTGGGCATTCTGGCCGTGGCGTGGGTAGGCAAGCTCTCTTGAGATCAGGCTGTAGGGGGCAGCGGGGTGATGTGGGATGTGGGCTTGGTGGTGGAGGGGTGGCTCGATTGGCGGAGGCGAGCCGGCTCCAGAGACACCGCAGCAGTGCGCCGGCAGGACAGCCAAAGAGGGGCTCAGGTGGCCCAGTGAGGCTCAGGGAGCAGAGTGGTGGTCGTGCGCGTGGGCTTGGTGGTGGAGATATGGCTCGCGCAGCTCGGGGGGCAGTGAACAAGGCTACAATCGGGCAATTGCAATATCTTTATGTCAGGAAAGATTGACCAGTATTTTACACTGCGGAAGGAAAACTCGTCTCGTCCCTCCGCAAGACACACGCATACCGTTTCAGGCGTCATGTCCTCGAGTTCGTACTCGAGATCCTCAGCAGTGATGCCCTGTTTAGCCTTATTTTTGTTAGCTATGACAGCAGCTCCACCTTCTGACTCAAAAGTGCCCCTGTTGACGTCACACACGGCAGCAGTTAATATGAACGAAGTGTTCGTTGCTACGTAACTTTCTACTCGCATGCTCTTACTTCAAAGATGCAGTCGCATACGTAGATGCACGCATTATGAATACATACCTGCTTGAGAGGGGCTCGTGAGTCGGTGCAAGCATTGCTTCCGCGGCCGCCCCATCTGTGAAAGACCCCACGTCCATGTCGTCTTGGGTTGCCAAAGGGGTTGGCTCTTCTCCCACTGGCACCTCCTCCACCGTATTCCCTTTCCAGAGCTTCCCCTCCTCATGCCAAACCAGGGCACGCTCTTGCCACTCCTGCCGCTATCGATTGTTGAATGTCGTGCGATGGAGATCTTTATTTAGTTTTGAAACTATTTCTTGTTCCTATTGACAGGGTCGATAGGTTCAGACATATTGATTTATTCACTATTGATTTGTTGGACACTTGTCGCTCGCGCGAGTTATTTAATTTCTGAAATTTGTAAACGGATACTATAAATTTCCCCAACTAATTAATTATTTTTAAAATCAATAGTGTAAGCGCAGTATGTCGGCTGGCATCAATCATATTCTGCCACCTATACAATTCCTAATCAGGGAATCTACACATTAATTTCCCTCTAGCTTATCTAGTTGCCTCTGACCCTCTTCCTCCGAGGAGCCAACTCAGATTCGTCATCACTGTCGATGTTGTCAGTCTTGTCAGGTTGACTCTTCAGCTTAGATTTGGTCCCCACACCTCGGGCTCGAGTACAACCAGATATGGCACCAGACTTCTGTTCGGGGATAGGCTGATCCTCCGGCTGAACGGGTGATGTCCGTCGGAGATGTGCCCTTTGGCACCCAGATAAGTTCACCCTTGTCATCCATGATCAACTGCAATCCCTGTCTCTTCAACCTCCGAGCTTCAGCCTGTTCCTCACCATCGTTAGCTACCAGGTCATCGAACTCGCTGACGTCATCATCAATGTCACATTCGCCATGCGTGTCATACTCCCACTTCGGACTGGCAGTATCAGTGTCAGGCTTGATGTCAGTGGCACCCGTGCCATCGTCGTCATCATAATCTGACAGCTTCTCCTTACTCCAGGCCACAGCGCCAGCACCCGAATCGTCACTGTTCGTAGGCGTCGGTTTCTTCTTGCGACCAGCGTATGGAATTACGCGATACTCGTCAGTCTCAGTCGCAGACTTCCAACCAGCATTACTGATCGGAAATGAGAATGGCGCTACTGGCTCTTTCGCTCGAGTGGCGTCTTCCAGATACCAGCCACCACCTCTCTTACGCTCCCAGCGGCGTAGCTCTCCAGAAGGCATGCCAATAATATGCTGCCAGCAATAATCGAACCTACGCTCTCGCACTCCAAAGTACGCAGTACATGGTCCTGGGGTCCCTTTCGGTACCCATCTCCATTGAGCTCCCCCACTGGATAGAAATACAATCTGCCAATTGAACGGCTTAGATGTACCGCTGTCCCCTGGCACAGGCAGGGATGAACCGGCTTCAGGCACAAGGCGGCAGTGCGCTGGCGGTGCAGATGCAGAGGGGCTCGGGTGGCTCAGCGAGGCTTAGGGGGTCCCATTCTTCATTAGTGAGCTCCGGAGAATCCGGATGAGTGTCCCGAAGTGTGTGCTGAATCCTTTGATCCCCGGCGTGGGTACATAGTGCAGTCTCCTGTGGCTTCGGGGTGCCAAATGAGTCCCAAGGATACGCATACACACACGCGCGCACGCACAATCCGGATCATTGTAGTATTCACTCTGGCTTACCACCACGCATTGTGCGATTTGTGCCAAGCAACAGAGGCATCCGATTGGTAAATCAGACCGTGATAATCACGACGCGTGTCCCGGCGCGACGGGGCATACAAGGCCACACACGAAGCGATTCACAGCGTGAAACACACATACGTGTAAGTATGAGCGACGGTCGCTGCATACACAGACTATATCAGCATGCACCACGTGATTATCCGTACACGCGCGGTAATGCATGCTGCGTTACGAACACATGCATGTAGGCAGCTGGCTCGATAACGCGTACCCTTGGAAAATAACGTCTCAAAGCCGAACTTGTGCGTTGTCATCAGGAACGGATCGTTCACCGCGCGTGCGTACACACAATACTTGCAATATTCTCGCAATAGTCGCACTGACCACTTACAAACAAGTCGTGACTTTGTGTCGCACACAATCCGGATCATCAATGTCCCGAAGTGTGTGCTGAATTCTTTGATCCCTGGTGAGCATACATAGTGCAGCCGACCTGCTATGACCTCCTGATGATAAATAAATCGGCCCAAGGATTAGCAAACACAATCAAACAAAATTTCGATATTTGATGCAAGCATACACGGCTATCAGTAGAACCATATGGAAATGGAAATGATGTTCCCAGCATTACACTGTCCGGGATAAGTAGCAGGTGATCTCCCGAATCCCATGTTGTAACATCATACCGATCAAATCGGAAGGTGGACATGACATCACAAATTGAACCTACTCTAGGATAGTGGATGCACTCGGGATTGCCATGCATCGTGAAACACAGCAAGACCGGCAAATCAAAATGAATCCACATCCCCACACTCGCCCACAACGCATCAACTTACTGTTATTGCTCAAACAGTGTACACACAGAGCCCAGTTCCGGGACGTATGATGAAGTACTGGAGGCCGATTGAGACATTTAAACTACCAGTCTACGCTAAGCAACACCTATCAATTGTATTTGAGAATATTCACATCATACCGCGGTGCCAGACCCTCCATCACTTGTATTGTCACGTCAAAGGCATGCACTCCCGTTTGACCCTGCACAAAGACTCTGGTCAGTTACGGAGGCTATCCTCCCGAGCCTCAATTGAATATTTCGGAGGGAAAATCTATTGGCACGCACAATCAGGCACGCGTACTGCTAATGCAGCGAGGGTGCATGGCATATCGTATACCTATTCACTATAAACTAGTGGAGATATATACGCCTCACTCACCTGGACTTGATTAAAGTAATGGTAGGGCACCTCAGCGGTGTTACTAGTTGCCCTCAAGTCCGCCCCATTGCGTCGCTGGCTTCTCCGCCCGGACACCCCAGGGGACCTGCTTCCCATGTACGAGTCGAAGCCGTACACGTTCACCTTGGAGCATATCTGTTGACACACATGTATCCGGTTCAGTCGCCTCGCTGTTCTTCATGAGAAGGTTACACAGTCACACATAGGTGGGCATGCCTTTGGTGGTAGGAGGTGGCTCTTACCTGCGTCATGAACATAAGGGCATACCACCCCGATAGCGCACGGGGGACCTTCTGCGTTGCAGCGTCGCCCTCCGTGCGGCTGAAGCGCCGCTTCCTTAGTTCCGGCGAGCTTGCCAGTACTGCATTAGCCTTTTGCTCCCACAGGTGACTGGGCTCGGGCAGCCCCCAATCGGAAAGACCCCACAGCCGCCAGTCAGCCCCAACGGCCACAACCACCCAGGCTACTTCTCAGCTTCGCATCGGCCCTCCTCGGCACCCCATGACCGCCTACCCACCCACGGCCATCTACAACAGAGAGGTGTCCACGTGTCCACCAAGGAGAGCAAGCGCCAAGACAACGCAACAGTGGCCAAAGGAGGAACGGGAGCCACCTGGCTGCCAGGATGAAATCCGGAGATACAATCTTCGTGGTAGGGAAGTGATCGAGGGCGCGCTCGTACAGGTGGCGCCGGCTGCTGCGGTGAATGGACTCAAATAGCACCAGTGTCGAGTTGGTCACTGTGCCCAGCGTCGCTGCCTCCCCTGCAAGCTCCCACCCCAGATCTTGGAAGCTGCATTAACCAGGACCGCCCGTCGGGGGTGCGGATCGCAGGCCCCCCCTTCGTGAATGGGCAGGGGGGACCCTCGCTAGCCGGTGGTCCTGTGGAAGTCGAGGAAGCTGCATATGCGGGAGGCACCGTGATGAGTGCCCGAGTAGGCGGCGTCGATGACGTGGCGGACGGGCACAGTGCGGTCGGCGGGCATGAGGTGGCCGTTGCGGAGGAATTGTACTTTCTTCACAGCGTTCTCGGCGTTCGGGTGGTTGCTGAAGTCGAAGGTAGTCTTCGTCCCGACGTATACCTCGTACCTGCTTCCACCACTTCAGTCAAAACACTCACTGCCAGACATCCGTTCACCATGGTGCCGAGTCTCGGAAGATGCTTTCACTGACCAATCAACGTTCACCATGGTGCCGAGTCTCGGAAGATGCTTTCACTGACCAATCAACGCTCATCATGGTGCCGAGTCTCGGAAGACGCTTTCACTGACCAATCAACGTTCACCATGGTGCCGAGTCTCGGAAGATGCTTTCACTGACCCCGAGACACCGCCAAAATCTTCCACCAAGAGGTGTACAAGTCAGTTCACAAAATCGCAAGCCAATCCCCGACCCGAGCTTCTGCACAGACCGCAGACACCCTCCCTCGCCACAGGCACCCTTCCTCGCACGATAACCAATCAACAGTCTGGATGCCACAATATTCAATCTGACGCAAGCTTGACAATGCACGGGAGCTGCTGAAGCCCCGTCTGGAGGTGAGGGCAGGGGCTTGCATCGTGCAAATCGGGGCTGGGGATAGGTTGTGCAAGAGACACACCCTTTGGTCACTGCCAGGTTGATGCGCAGCACAGCATCGTGGCTGTCGATCTCAGCTCCCTGCCGGCGCTTCTGCGAGGGACCCCGGGCCATCCTCCGCTTGCCGAGCGTGAACCTCTCCGTGGCATCGACGGATGCTACTCAAAGGGACAGCCGCCTTGATTTCCATCAACGGTTGCTACTCAAAGGGACAGCGACTTTGATTTCCATCAACGGATGCTACTCAAAGGGACAGCGACCTTGATTTCCACTGACAGACGAGGTCAGTCATCTACCAAAGCATCTCTAAAAATGGTCAACAATGGAGATGCACGCCTGTGAGCGCCCGGGAAATTTTCACCACGCCGCAAGTGACCACGCCTGTCCCAGCCTGGATAGCCACAGGTGGCCAAAGCCTAGGTAATCACAGATATCTCCAACACACTTTCAGGGATCCCAGCGGGGACGCCTCAAACTCCTCGCTGTGGCCTGCAAATTGCTGCGGTGAAGCGCCGGTCGTGGAGAAGGTGTGGGATAGCTGCACGATCTCGAGAACGTCATCAAAGCAAGTCATCGAACTCGGGGATGGGCCTGCCTGCTCTAAGGCTGACGAGGACATGGTTAAGAGCATGTGTGGACCGGGCGCGCAGTGCGCTCCGATAAGATTCGTGTCTCTTCACGCACGGTCGCGCCAGCCAGACGCGGCAGCGGAAGAGGAGCGCACCAGCAACATGCCGGAGTTGCCCACCACCGCGCATGTACCGAAGCGCATGTCAGTATCGTGTTGCTGCAGCAACTCAAGGGTGCCCTCTGTAAACTTGAACCTGCCTCCAGCACAACCCCTGCCTCCGTGAACATGAGACGCAGCCGGTGAGACAGCGTGGCCTCCAGCACAACCCCTGCCTCCGTGAACACAACACGCGGCCGGTGAGACAGCGTGGCCTCCAGCACAACCCCTGCCTCCGTGAGCACGAGACGCAGCCGGTGAGACAGCGTGGCCTCCACGAAGCCGCTTCGCGTCCACGAGGCCGCAGGGGACAAGTGAGGCCCCGCACGCGGAGGAGATGCATGCAGGCCCCTCCACAGTTCAAGCAGGGGGGCAACGCGAAGCGAGGCGGCGGATTCTGCTGTGCCCGGGAGGAGGTTGGACTGCACTGCTGCCCAGGAGGAGTGTGGGGGCAGCGCAGTGCCCGAGGGATAGGGGACAGAGCAGGGCCCAAGGGATAGGGGGTAAAGCGCAGGCCCAATGGGTTGGGGGCAGCGCAGGCCCAAGGAATAGGGGGACAGAGCAGGGCCCAAGGGATAGGGGGTAAAGCGCAGGCCCAAGGGGTCGGGGGCAGCGCAGGCCCAAGGAATAGGTGGGACAGGGGACAGCGCAGGCCCAAGGGGTTAGGGGGCAGCGCAGGGCCCAAGGGATAGGGGGTAAAGCGCGGGCCCAAGGGGTCGGGGGCAGCGAGGGTCCAAGGGATAGGGGGTAAAGTGCAGGCCCAAGGGGGTCGGGTAGGCAGCGCAGGGCCCAAGGGATAGGGGGCAAAGCGCAGGCCGAAGGGGTCGGGGGGGCAGAGCAGGCCCAAGGGATAGGGGGGACAGGGGATACGTGTGCAAACTCCGTAAGTTTTGTGTGTTCACTCTATTTTACTTGTGTACCCAGTCCACGTGGTGTGTCACTCCACATATCATGCGTTTAATGCTACTTAAAAAATATGTCATCGGCATTCCGCGTCATCGTCATCGATCAGTCGTAGACGCCCGAGTCGCCCCCTTCACGCGTCCACGGGAAGAAACAGAATCTGCTTGCACTCTAGCGCTGGATTTCCCTGGTTCACTGCTAGACCGTGAACCCGTAAGCCATGCCGCTGTTGTGTTCGGTAGACAACCGTATGCCGAACACAATAAAACTTTGCATATCATTTCTTACGTGTATCAGGAACCACATATTTCTTGCGCGCGCAAGATCCGTCCAGGAATCAGGACGCTGGACGGTTATTGTGAAGGGGGGTAATGGGCGTGAGTCGAGCCAGCCATCTCGACTCACGCCCAGCAGGGACGCATACTGCACAGCATGCGGATATCACGCATATCATATACACATAAGAAACCAAATCTGAGCATCTGACAGTGCACTGCAACCCCTAGCGGAAACGCGGATGTGCGGAAACGCGTAGGTCAACCGCTACGTGTTTCGAGCCAGCCATCTCGACTCACGCTCAGCAGGGACGCATATTGCACTTCATATGCATATTGCACATATCATATACGCACAACAAACCAGTTCTGATCATCTTGCAGTGCACTGTCAACTCTAGCGGAAACGCGGATGTCAACCGCGTCCACGTTTCCGCTAGGGTTCCTTCCCTCATTCGCGCTCCCGCTTGCAAGCGAACGGGCGCATCGGATGAGGGAAGCGTTAGCAAAATTGATATGTTATATGTGTTATCTTTCCAAAATAAATTGGAAAGACTAAATGGTCAACCACAGATCTCGCTGTGGGCTGACGCGTTCATTTGGGCATAGCGGGCGGAATTTCAGGAATTTGAAACCTCCAGTAGTTGCGGAATAGGTTATCATTCCACGCGAAATGTACTCAGTAGGAATATGTGATAATATTATGTAGCAATAGGTTACTTAGGTTAATACAATATGTTAGAAATGTTTACTTCCCTAGACAGGGGCAAACTGCGGGGAGAAAGCGCTTCGCCTGAAGCTAAAATTGCATATTTAACATATCACAATTGAGCATGGAAACTTTTGAAAGTGACATCTACTGTTGAACAACCATAAAATGCGACAGTCGGAGTCACCGACACAGCGACAGCGACAGCGTCATGCCAGCCGAGTGAGAGATGCAGATGCGAAAAGTAAATCTGTGAAATGAAGCGGCGGGATTTCTACTATGGGCGAATTCGCGAATGACCGATGACGCCGGATTTTTTATGACACGATGGAGTACAAACACAAAATATGTGGACTAAAAACACAAAATAGAGTGAACACACAAAACTTACGGAGTTTACACACACACCCGGGGGGACAGCGTAGGCCCAAGGGGTCGAGGGAGCAGCGCAGGCCCAAGGGATAGGGGGTAAAGCGCAAGCCCAAGGGTCGGGGGGCAGCGCAGGCCCAAGGGGTCGGCCCTCCGCAGGGCTAATGGATGAGGGGACTGCGCAGGGCCGAGGGGCAAGTGGGGCAACGGGAGCCGAGGGTTGGGGAGGGGGCCGGCAGATCCGAGCAATGCATGGCCCGGAACGAGGTTCGTGCGCAGGGCCGAGGGTGGGAGGGAGCTGCGCAGGGCCGAGGGGTGGGGGGAGCTGCAGCAGCGCAGGGCCGAGGGGTGGGGGAGCTGCGCAGGGCCGAGGGGTGGGGGGGAGCTGCGCAGGGCCAAAATAATCCTTGAGGTGCATCAAAGCAAGGGGTGCACAACACCGAGCGACGCGGAAAGCGGGCGCGGACTCACCTTGTTTTCACTGTGTCCCCCGAGTCGCAAATGTCGAGGACGATCGTGCCTGCACTCTTCAGTTGAGCTGCAGCAACCCCCTCCCGGCAACACCGCCGCATGTGAGCTCCGAGAAGATGGGCGCAGCCTGCAGCTGCGTAGCAACAGCCGAGGAACTGAAGAGGCTTTACGAGCGCGTCAGGGAGGAGCTCGGGAAGCTTGGCGGGTTGTACAGACCACTGTGTAGCAACAGGTGCGAGTTCTGCAGGTACGTGCCGTTCAACTCCGACAGAAACAGTCCGCGGCAACCTGAAACCGTGGCGCACCGGCGCCCTCACTGACTCTGCAAGCGCGCTCCTCAAGAGTAGGGCAGCGCTGGATCTGGCTTCCCCTAACTCGACCTGCATCCATTGATAGTGCGCCTTGCACTTGGTGAAGCTGACACTGAACTGTTCTCGTCCCGCACTCAAATAGCAACGGTGCTCCATGTCGAAGGCGTTTGTGGCAGCAGTGGTGATCCTCACAGCTGAAGGTGCATGCACGCGAGATGCGTACGAGCAGCACGTTCCAACAGGGCGGCCTCCGAGGTCTCCTCCTCGCCCACCCGTGCAGGGGGGCATGCCTGTGTGCTCCCGGCTCGCGACGCTGCCCTGGCTGATGAAGTACTGTGCGAGAGAGCTGGCGCTGTCCTCCGGCGCTGCCTGCGTGGCGGCCGCGGCGTCCTTCCCGACAAGCTGCGCCCCCTGCCGCCGCCAGCAAGGGACGCGCCGAGCCCTCAGCATGCACGGCGCTGGCGCTACGTGAGCGAGCGTGCGAGAACGCGCGGGGCAAGGCGTCTCTTAAGAGCTGGCGATAAGCCGATATTCTGCGCAAGACAGTCCAACCGAGCGCGCGCGCCGGGAAGCCCCGATGCCTCGCTGGCACCTGTGAGAGGGCTGAGGCGCATTACACCCTGCGGGTGCGTCGCGCTCGAGACACGACGATTAGGCACATTGCACCCTGTGAGTGCGTCTCGCTCGAGACACAACAATTAGGCGCGTTACACCCTGAGGGTGGGTCTCGCTCGAGACACGACGATTAGGCGCATTGCACCCTGCGGGTGCGTCTCGCTCGAGACACGACGATTAGGCGCATTACACCCTGCGGGTGCGTCGCGCTCGAGACACGGCGATTAGGCGCGTTACACCCTGTGAGTGCGTCTCGCTCGAGACACGGCGATTAGACGCGTTGCACCCTGCGGGTGGGTCTCGCTCGAGACACAACAATTAGGCGCGTTACAACCTGCGGGTGCGTCGCGCTCGAGACACGACGATTAGGCGCATTACACCCTGCGGGTGCGTCGCGCTCGAGACACGACGATTAGGCACATTGCACCCTGTGAGTGCGTCTCGCTCGAGACACAACAATTAGGCGCGTTACAACCTGCGGGTGCGTCTCGCTCGAGACACAACGATTAGGCGCGTTACAACCTGCGGGTGCGTCGCGCTCGAGACACGACGATTAGGCGCATTACACCCTGCGGGTGCGTCGCGCTCGAGACACGACGATTAGGCGCATTGCACCCTGCGGGTGGGTCTCGCTCGAGACACGGCGATTAGGCGCGTTGCACCCTGCGGGTGGG
Organism: Cymbomonas tetramitiformis; assembly: GCA_001247695.2. Taxonomy (NCBI): domain Eukaryota; kingdom Viridiplantae; phylum Chlorophyta; class Pyramimonadophyceae; order Pyramimonadales; family Pyramimonadaceae; genus Cymbomonas; species Cymbomonas tetramitiformis. Next base: position 19,548 of record LGRX02026428.1, on the reverse strand, counting down.
TCTTGCTCGAGACATGACGATTAGGCACGTTGCACCCTGCGGGTGCGTCTCGCTCGAGACACAACGATTAGGCGCATTACACCCTGCGGGTGGGTCGCGCTCGAGACACGGCGATTAGGCGCGTTACACCCTGCGGGTGGGTCTCGCTCGAGACGCGACGATTAGGCACGTTGCACCCTGCGGGTGCGTCTCGCTCGAGACACAACGATTAGGCGCATTGCACCCTGCGGGTGGGTCGCGCTCGAGACACAACGAGTGGTTTGTCTGATAAGGACAGAGATGCCAGATGCTTCTGCCTGATAGCATGAGGTTTCTGGCATCGGAGTGCACCGACGGTCACGAACACAGCTTGACAGTCTGGAAATCAGACGGCAGCGATTATCTTTACCGGTGGGATGGGTCCACAACCAGAAGTGCTGTGAGTTGACCGGCGCAAACTGGAGCTCGAGGGGAGTCGCCCCGGGCACTTAGCTCAGGGCTGCCCGGCATGCCTGGGTCCGCTCTTGCCTCCGGGCCCATGAGACATGCCATCGGCGAGGCCTAGCACGGGCAGGCCGGGCCTCGCGGTGCACCCTCCCGACACGCGCACCTTGCAGCGTTCGCCTTAGGACTCTAGACCGGCTGCGAGGGGCTACAGAATGTATAATTAACTCTAGACCGGCTGCGAGGGGCTACATAATGTATAATTAATTCTAGACCGGCTGCGAGGGGCTATAAGTAATTCTAGACCGGCTGCGAGGGGCTGCAGAATGTATAATTAACTCTAGACCAGCTGCGAGGGGCTACAGAATGTATAATTAACTCTAGACCGGCTGCGAGGGGCCCATAATGTATAATTCTAGACCGGCGAGGGGCTACATAATGTATAATTAACTCTAGACCGTGCGGGGATGCTAGACCGGCTGAGGGGCTACAGAATGTTCTCTAGACCGGCTGCGAGGGGCTACAGAATGTATAATTAATTCTAGACCGGCTGCGAGGGGCTACAGAATGTATAATTAATTCTAGACCGGCTGCGAGGGGCTACATAATATATAAATTGTGGGAGTCGCAACTTGGAGCAGTCACGCGACTCCCCTGCCCATTGCAACGCCCAATGGCTCCCCTGCCCACTGCACCGCCCAATGGCTCCCCTGCCCACTGCACCACACGATGGCTCCCCTGCCCACTGCACCGCCCACGGCTCCCCTGCCCACTGCACCGCCCAATGGCTCCCCTGCCCACTGCACCGCCCAATGGCTCCCCTGCCCACTGCACCGCCCAATGGCTCCCCTGCCCACTAGCCAGCCGCGGTAGTCCCCTGTACGGCGCTCCCCTTAGCCAGCCGCGGTGGTGTCGCTCCCCCTTAGCCAGCCGCAGTAGCCCCCGGCGCTCCCCCTTAGCCAGCCGCAGTAGTCCCCCTGTATGGCGCTCCCCCTTAGCCAGCGCGGTTGTCCCTCTGTACGGCGCTCCCCCCTTAGCCAGCCGCGGTGGTCGGCCTCATGGCTCCATGCTGCGGTCTACGGATCGACGGAGGGCGAAAGATTGCGCATGAGGGTTTCGGGATGCGACCTGCGGCTGCACCTGCTGCTGCCCAGGTGTGGCCGAGACCGCCGCGGACGGAGCGGCGTCCAAGCTCGGGAGCTCGGATTCCGGCAAGAGATCAGGCGACGAGGAGCTTGAATTTGAAGCTGTGGAAGTTGTCCGCGTGGCGGCGTCTGGGAACGGGTCCCGCGGCGGAGTGACGTCCGCCTCAGGGAGGGCCGGAAGGGTGGGCTTGACGTCATCTGGCACCACCTGCTGCAGGCACCTTGGCCTGGTGAGTCGGCGGCACGATGTTGGAAGCAGGAGGCGCTCGGCATGGCTTCCTAGCGAACGACATCGAAGTCGGAAAGAAGGGGGGTTGAAATCGGGCGGAGTGACTATATCACGCCTGTTGGGAAAGCCCCTTAGACCGAGCGCGCAACAGAGGCATTCTTCGAAGTGGCGTACTGGTCGAGCCAAAACTCTGCGTATTCTGAGATGATATTTACCGGGCTGAAAGCTGGTTGGCCTCTTCGCTGCAAGTTTCAAGCTGCAAGCGCTTCAGCTTTGGTGGGTGGGTTCGGGCGTAACAGTCGCTTCTCCGCCGCGAGGCACTCGGCAGCCAGCAGCAGGAAACAGCGACAAAGAGTAAACTTCTGGAACAATGCAGCTACACCTAGCCGATCGGCGGAGCAGTCTGCTTTGGATATTCCACTTATATACTTGGTGTAGAGCGCTCAAATATGACCCACCGAAAAGGCCATTCTTTTCAATCATCGAGCTCCCCCGGCGCCGTGGCCAGCATGCACTCAAATTGCAGATAACCGAGAATTGTAAAACAAGAGCCGAGCACCTGTTGGACGGCATCGGAGGTTACAACGACCTCTTCAGAGTCATCCCAGGCAGTGCTGACAGCGGAAGTTTCGTCCAAGGCCGCTGCTGACGTGGCGGACGCAACTGGGTCATGGTGAACGAGCTGCAGGCGGGTGCAGAGCAACGACATCTCACAAAAAAACCAGAAGAAAAACTGAACATACCAAATTGTTCCAATAGGCATCGGCAGGAGATATCTGGGAGATGAGCATGGGGGAAGAGAGCAACGACGAACTGCCATGCAGTTTCCCACGCGATCGCAAACACGTATGGAATCCGGATTCTGGAAGAATTCTCACCTTGTGAGTAATTCCAGTGTACGCAAAGAGCAAAATTACGAATAATATCACGTTACTACTCGAAAGGAGACGATATCTTGTCCTGCTGCAGACAAATGAAGCAGGTGATATGGGAGCATCGCATCTTCTGTTTAAGCTACGAGTTTCTTCGGAGGCTGCTCTTACCTTCCAGTTTTAGGCTTGCTGCTCAAGGCAAGGTTGCTTTTGGAACTCCTCCTACTAATCAAAGCCATATCTGATCACTTTTGAGCATCTCCGAAGTTCGGTGTTCTGGCCAACTACTGGACGCCAAAAAGAATCGATGAGATTTACCATGAGAAGACGCGCTGAATTGAATAGCTCAGAGCCACGCAACAGCCGAGATAATAATGGGTTGGTACCATGCCCGAAAATGTTCCGAGCTTTCGTTTGGTTCTTTGCGTTTGGCGAGTGTGCAGTCGAGTGGGATGCTGCTGCTGTCGCGTGGATTGCTGAATAATAAACTCGCGGCCTTTACTATTCTCTCGTGTCGCTGTCGCTGTTGTCTGTTCTCACGTCAGTTCAGAGTTCTTAGTTCTAAAATGTTCTGTGCGGTGTGGGGTTTTTCAATCCGGGCGCGGGCGGGGGCGGGGAGGAGGTTGGATTTTACCCGCGGCTTGCGGGGGTGTCACCTTATACCTGACTTAAACAAGACTGGGACTGCCCGACAGGGGGGCAATCCCGGGGGGTCAAACCGACCCCCCCCGCGGACTTGGGAAAATGCTAACACTGTGTCCCCGGGGGGTGACCCTTGGGATTTGAGGGTTACCGTGGACCGAGATTTCTCGTAGTACAAGTACTAGAAAAATCATGGGGACAGAGACTTTGGCCCCCCACACTGGGGGGCACCTCTGCCCTCATTTGTCACCCCCGCGACGATCTGAGGTTCCAGGTCAGACTGCGGGTTTTGCTCTCCGACAATAAAACACTCTCCGTATTCTATTATCTCATCTTAGACTGTGTTGGAAACAGCACAGCAGCCACGGGGAGAACGCTCCCGGCGAGATAGAACGAACTCCAATAATTGATAACATACGGGAATAAATAGTCAGACTGACACAAGCAGAGTCACCGAAGATGACATACCGGAAATGACACGTGACAGTACGAACATGTCACAGTGCCAATTCCAGCAGACTGCAGTGATAGCCGGCCTGTTTACCAATGTCCAGTTGTGCACCATTGTAGGAGTTCGGTGCATATATATATATATATATTCGGTATCACCGTTGTATATTTATTTCATTGTCTCCATCAGGTTATCGGTCCTTTCCACCGGTCAGTGGTCGCTTGTTGGCTCCCGTTGTTTCTTTGATCCCGCAGCATTTTGCGGTTCTCCGTGACGCACGCTCACGCCAATCTGACGGAGCTCCTCGCTCTTTATTCATCATCATCTGCTTTCCGCGTGCCCCACTGGCACCGCTCATCTGGCAAGGGAGACACTCCCCCTTGATTGCGCGTACACTTCGCGCCGCAACACCAACATTTCGTACTACACCCTTCCAGCGATGTCGGGCGAGCACGTTTCCCTTGGCAGCCGTCTGCGTGCTGCCCGGGATTCCGGCAGCACTCCTTCCAGGACCCCCTCTTGGCTACTACCCAAATTCATGGTCCTGCCACAAGGACCAATGGGCAATTGCGGTTTCGATCACTAAATCGACTATTTGAGGCACAGGCAACATTTGCACATGATATTTATGAGTTAAATGAATTTATTTCTTATAGCGGCGGCCCCCATGAGACTTTAGGTGTGTGGTTGGACGACACGCTTTAGGGGTGTAATTTCACCAAAAGCTTGAAGAAAATGGTGGTCCTACCACAAGGACCACCGTTATTTTGAGTATTAGGAGTCACATGAGGGGCTCACGGTGATGCTCATGGTTATACATCTTGAGTTTATGACCAAATAAGATAACTGAATCGGTTACTTCGCACCCTCATCATCATTTCCGCTCTATTTCAGCATGGCGCATGTTCAACACAATGCAAATTCCGAATTTAGTGAATTTCGGACTTTAGAAATTGGCATTCATCCATTCTAAAATGTACACGCCAGTCGAAAAATAAGATATTTGGATGATGTTAGACTTTCAGAAATTCGCAATACATGTATACTTGAAGATTTAATGTGCCGCACACACCAACCTTGCGATATATGCCCTCTAGCAAGCAATTATGATGGCTGGCTGGTCAGCTCGCGTGACCACTGTTTTAGGGGGGAAACCAACGAGCCAATATATTAGAGGGGAAGCCAACGAGCCAACGAGCCAATATATGCATTCCAACCGGGCCTACCGCCCAAATATGATTGGGGCATATGTATAGGTTCAATTTGATGGTATCCGCGCAGGTGTAGTGTTGATATATGATTGGTAAAAAATTATTGAAGATGAGTCACTAATTTGCCACATTTTGAATGTTCCAAAAAATCCGTTTTGAAAATTTTGAGTGTAGAGGTTTGAAATGCGTTCGTCATGGATATATGGGATGGATATAGGCCAAACCAGCATTCAAATAAATCAATATAGTGCCTATATATACCACCTTTCATTGGTTAGACACCACAAATCACGGGAGATGGCCAATTAAATTATCGGAACAATGGTCCTCGTGGTAGGACCAAATCGTCGATTTGGTCCTACCACAAGGACTGCGGGGCAGTAGCCACTCTGCGAGTCCCCAGAGGGAGCAGCCGCCGGACCCCATTGTGCGCATGTCGACATTGAGGCCACGTCCTACTCCGGTCTCTCGCTCTGCCACCTCTGCGGAGTTCCACCATGACGACTCCGTCTGGGTTTCTACGCCTGTCCGTGCATCGCAGCGTACGGAATTCGTCGAGAAGCTGGACTACGCCTTCTCCTACGGCGAGGAGTTGGCCATGCAAGCTCTTACGTGCCCATGGCTTCAAGTCCAACGTCGGTATTTTTACCCTTGATGGACCTGAGGCCGAGAGCGACTTCGCGGTGTTACTGGCGAACCTCTCACACGTTTTTGGCCCGATTTCACGCGACGAGATCTTGAAGCTGCTCGATCTGGACTTCGAGTACTCTGAGTACCACCTCACCCTCAACGAGCTCATCTACGCTGTGCTCCCCACAGTCCTTCGTGGCACCGCTCTTACCCTCTACGAGGAGTCTGCGCACGTGCACCCGCATGATGGGCGTTGTGCACTACAACGCCTGCGTTTCCACGTGGAGGGTATCGGCGACCCAGACACTCGCCGTTTCTGGGTTCGCCTTCGGGCAATTGTCATCGACAAGACCATCGAGCCCGCGCCCCAGCTTGCTGTCTTCGCCACACTGGCAGACAAGCATCATAGCAAGCTTCATCCCGACTACGGCGACCGCGACCGCGTAGAAGACCTCCACAGCGTGCTCCGGTCTTCTGCGGCTCGCTCCCCCTACGTCACCCCCCTGTATCTGGTGGTGGTCCGCGACCTCAACGCTGGTCAGCGGCTCACCTACGCCGCCCTCGCCCTCCGCCTCGGTAAGGTCTTTCGCGACGAATCCCCCTTCACCCGACTTGCTGCGCCTCCTCCTCCAGCACCTGGTGGTGGCGGGCGCTCTGGTGGTGGCAAGTCCACTGCCACCACTGTCGGCACGCTCACCGCTCTTGGCAAACGCCGGCGCATGCGCCGCCCGTGGGCGAGTGGAAGAAGCAGGAGGGGGGCGGCCGCTACTTGGTTTGGGAGGGCACGGGGATGCCGTGCGTGACCTGCTGGCGCCTTTGGGCGGTCACTACGGGCCACATGGACACCGACGGTATCTGCGTTTAGCCGTTTACTCGTGCACCGCCGCGTTTGCACCAGGACGAGCGCCCTCTCTCGCCCCCCCCTCCACCCGCTGCTCCGCCGCCATTTTCCGCATGGCCGCCGGCTGCTGCACCTGCCCCGCGGGCACATTCCCTGCAGGAGCTGGAGCCGCCGCAGCAGCACGGCGAGGCACAGGATGCCGTGGCTATGAGCGTCCGCCTGCACGCGATGCTCCCCCCATCGCAGGTCTCCGATCCTCCTCCCGTGACTCCGTTTCTGGATGGTGATGGCCAGCCAGCCACCAGCGTCTCTCAGCCTTCACCAGCTGGACGATGAGGACGATGTGGACTGGCCTGCACTACGTGATTCACCCGTCTGGATTCCGCCGTTCCAGGGGAGCCATGCGGCGGGCAGCAAAGATTAGCAAAGATCAGCAAAGATCAGCAAAGATCAGCAAAGACACCTCGCCTTTCCTTGATTGCAAGTTGCTTCGGGCCAGCGCCCCCTCACGGCTTGCCGTGGTTGGTTGGACTTCAGAGGTCCCCATGGGCCTGTAACAATTTGTATTCTCGTAGGGGTTAGGTGTATGTGAGATTTTCCTGCAGCTGTTGGCACCTCACCTCTTCGGGGTGAGGTGGTGTCATGGGGACAGAGACTTTGGCCCCCCACACTGGGGGGCACCTCTGCCCTCATTTGTCACCCCTCGATCTGAGGTTCCAGGTCAGACTGCGGGTTTTGCTCTCCGACAATAAAACACTCTCCGTATTCTATTATCTCATCTTAGACTGCAGTGATAGCCGGCCTGCTTTCCACTGTCCAGCTGTGCACCATTGTAGGAGTTCAGTTCATATATATATATCACCGTTATATATTTATTTCACTGTCTCCATCAAAAAACTTAGGCTTTGGATTTGCGTCTACTTCATGGGAGCGGTGACTTTTGTTTGCCCCCTTCCGGGGGTCAGCGTGCTCTTGTGTCACCACTCGATGCGGTGTCGGGGTTTAGGCTCCGGCTCTCAGCTCATAAAACACCTAAGTATTTTTTCGATCATCTTTTTTTGTGAAACCCGTGAGCATCCGCGCACTTTCATCACCTGCGTGCATATATATATATATATATATTCACTATCATATGTATATTTCACACTTTTTTTCCGGTTATGGGTTACCACTAGCTGGTGACTGCTCGCGTTTATTTTCGCTATCATTTTGATCCCGCGCGACGCGGTATTTAGTGACGCAACGTTACTCTCTCCGGGTGACACAGTAACGCAACGTTGCACATCGCCGTTATTTCCCCGTACGTGCTGCAACGGCACCGGCTATTATTTCTTTGAGCGCAACGCCCAATCTTTTTCGTGCGCAACGCACGTTTACCTCCACCGTTCCCGACTACATCGTCCCCGACATGTCAGCCGCCAACGCACCTCTTGGCAGCAGGCTTCGGGCTGCCCGCGCCTCTGGCGGGCGGTCCCCCCATTCTACCCCTGCTTCGAGTCCTGGCGGGGATGAGGCCTCCGACCCCATCATTCGGATGTCCACTTTGACGAGTCGCCCAACGCCGATTTCTCGGTCTGCGACCTCTGCTGAGTTCCACGCCAACTGTGATGCCCGGGTCTCCACCCCTGTTCGGGCTTCCCAACGGGAAGAGTTCACGGACAAGCTCGACTTCGCCTTCTCCTACGGGGAGGAGTTATCCAAGCTACTTCGTGCCCACGGCTTCAAGCCCAATGTTGGCATTACCCTTGATGGACCCGACGCTGAGTCCGATTTCGCTGTCCTCTTGGCCAATATGTCGCATGTCTTTGGCCCTGTATCCCGCGACGAGTTTCTGAAGCTTCTGGATCTGGAGAATGAGTACGACGTCTACCGCCTGACCCTGAACGAGCTCATTTACGTCGTCCTCCCAACGGTTCTTCGTGGTACTGCCCTGACTCTCTACGAGGAGTCTTCCCTTGTGCACCCCCATGACGGCCGCTGCGCACTGCAGCGGCTACGTTTTCACGTTGAGGGCATTGGCGGAACCCCGACCCTCATCGGTTTTGGGTTCGTCTTCGCGCCATCATTATTATCGACGAGACCGTTGATTGAGCCCGCCCCCCAGCTTGCGGTTTTCCGCGTTCTCGCGGGCAACCACCGCAAGCTCCATCCGTCCTACGCCGACAACAACCTCGTCCAGGACCTGTACGACGCCGTCCTTCGTGCATCCGCCTCTGCCTCCCCCCACGTCACGCCCCTCTATCTGGTGGTGCTCCGTGAGTTGGGCATGGGACACCCTTTTTGTCTATTGGGCGCACCTTACGGTGGGTTTACCCGCCGTAAGAGACATTCGAAAACCGCATGTTAGAGCTAGCATATTGTGCCAACTTGGGCAAACCCATGCTTTTCGACACACCTTGGGGGTTATATTCGTGCGTGGACTTGAAAAAAGTACTTTACATACTGTATAGATGCGTCTAATATGCGTGCTAATACCAAGGGGTCAAGCGAGAAAAAAACACCTCAAATCCTTACGGTGGGTTACCCCATTATTGCATCTTTGGGTAGATTTTGAACATGCCCATCACATTCGGAATGTACCTATCACAATATTTTCATGAACTATGGCCCATAACAAATACTTCTTATACTTGGCGCCATTCGATATATCGAATATATCACTCTACACAAGTAACTTAAGAAAAAAAAAACAAAAAAAAACATTTGCAATTTCAATGTTTTTCCATACTTAAGGGCAAAAATGACGATATTTTGTCTATACGGGGATATATATGCATGTTTCTCGCGAAGTATTGACTCAAGGTGGTAAAAATATATCAAACTTCACGAAATACACCCATGCGCACATTGGCATCGTGGATGAAACGTAGAAATCGGGCCACGTTTGTGTGCATTTGGGATCACGGCACCGAACGTGCCATCGGAGGTATATTGGGATGGATACCGCGGATATATCCGATCACAAGTACATGTCATTCCGCTTTGTCCGGCTAAATATGAATGTCTAGTTGTGAAATCACATATGATCGATCATATTTGAGACCATTCGATGTGCATTATGGTGTTAACAAACTACGCTATGGTTAACCCACCGTAAGGCGTTCTTACGGTGGGTTACCCCACCTTGAGCCCAATAGACATTTTACCTACGCCGCCCTCGCCCTTCGCCTCAGCAAAGTTTTCCGTGACGAATTCCCGCTGGCGCGCCTGTCCGAGCCGGTGGCTGGTGGTGGTGGCTCAGCGGCCGGTGATGGTGCCCGAGGCGGTGGTGGCGGGTCTCCTGGCGGCTCCGTTTATTCCTTCGGCTCACGCCGTAGGGAGAAACTCGTCGGCGATTGGAAGCCCGTTAAGGGCGTCCGCTACCTCCAGTGGGAGGGCAAGGGAAACCCTTGTGTTACATGCTTCCGCCTTTGGGCGGTGACTGACGGGCACTTGGACACTGCGGGCGTCTGCCCTTACTCGTGCACTAAAGCATTTGCCCCTGGCCGTGTCCCTCCTGACGCTCCGCCCCCTCCCTCTGCTCCGCCGCCTTTGTCTACATGGCCTCCGTCCGCCGCTCCTGCCGCGCGTGCTCTGCAGGTGGACCTAGTGCCGCAGGGCGACGCCGCGCCGCAGAACCCCGCTGCCATGCACGTTCGTGCCCTCGCGCCCGCTCCCGCTTCGTACGACATGAGCGAGCCCGTCATCGACCTCGATGCTGATGGGGGCTCCGACGCGGCGTGGGTACCCGCCGCCATGGCTGTGTCTCGGTACATCGACGATGAGGACGACACCGACTGGCCTGCTTTCCGCTCTGGCCCCGTCTACATCCCGCCCTCGGACCTCGACGAATCGGCCGTGACCGATCACGGCATTGCACCACCGTCTGGTGGTGCACCCTGATTGCAACATCTCGCACTAGCCTAACCACTAGCCTTGCATCTTGCTTCGGGCTGCAGCCCATGCGGGGTACCGCTCTAGATGAACACTAGAAGGCCCCATTGGGCCCGTAACAATTTGTATTGCTAGGGTTTAGGGTGTGTTTGCTTTCTGTGTCCTTTCCCTGACACCTCACCTCTTCGCGGTGAGGTGGTGTCATGGGAGCAGTGACTTCCCCCTTCCCAGGGGGGTCGGCAGCCCTGCTCTTGTGTCACCACTCGATCTGCGGTGTCAGGGTTTAGGCTCCCAGCTCTCAGCTCATGAAACACCTAAGTATTTTATTCGATCATATTTTTTACTGTGAAACCCGTGAGCATCACTGCACAGCTTTCATCACCTGCGTGGATATATATATATATAGGGATAAGTCTAGATTGGGTGTAGACATTTCATTATAATCTAGATTGGGTGTAGGCACTTCATCTAATTTAGATTGGGTGTAGGCACTTCATTCTTAATCCAGATTGGGTGTAGGCACTTCATTTTAATCTAGATTGGGTGTAGGCATTTCATTTTGGTCTAGATTGGGTGTAGACACTTCATTTTAATGTGCCATTGGGTGTAGACACAGGTATAGGGGTACGGGTCGCAATTTCTTTTGTTACTTGTTGCAAAAAAATAAAAACATTATTTCGCGAATTCAACCGGTAGATATCAACATCCGACCACAATGAATATATCTAACGGTTGAATTTGCGAAATAATGTTTTTGTATGCGATTACTAGCGAAAAACTGTTCGGAACCGATGTTTGTTGTTATTTGTTGCAAAACAAAACATCATTTCGCAAATTCAACCGGTAGATATCGACATCTAACCACAATGGACATATCTAACGGTTGAAATTGTGAAATAATGTTTTTTGTATGCGGTGACGAGCAAAAAAATGTTCGGAATCGATGTTTTTTGTTGTTTGATGCTTAAAAAAACATTTTTTTCGCAAATCCAATCGCGGTAGATATGTTCATTGTGGTCAGATGTTGATATCTAACGGTCGAATTTACATAATAATGTTCACATGCAATATTGTCAATGTAAAATGCAATGCCCTCCAGGCATCAAGGTATGTTAAAATGAAGTCTACGCCCAATCTAGATTAAAATGAAATGTCTACACCCAATCTAGATTAAAATGAAGTGCCTACACCCAATCTGGATTAAATGAAATGTCTACACCCAATCTGGATTAAAATTAAGTGCCTACACCCAATCTAGATTAAAATGAAGTGCCTACACCCAATCTGAATTATAATGAAATGTCTACACCCAATCTAGACTTATCCCTAATATTAATATCATATATATATATATATATATATTCACTATATGTATTTTTCACACTTTCTTTCACTACTACCGTCCGCGCACACGTCAAAAAAATGGGTCCGTTTAGGCCCTACCGTCTGCCCGTCTCTCGTGCGGCCACCGTGATACATTTGCACTCGTTTTGCATGGCCGCGTCAACACGCACCGGTTGTGGAAGGTGCATATTGTGGGAACGAGTGTCTAGGTTGGCCAAACGTCACCCCATTAAACTTGCGTTTAAACGTATTTGGGGGTTGGGGGTCACGATCAAAGTTTGCCGATTATTGCATATTCATAGTGGCGGGAACTGGACACCAGCCCTACATTCTGGGAAAATCAGAAGACGTCTAGAAGACGTCTTCTGAACGTCTTATAGACGTCTTCGTAGACATGATGCCTTCTGGTTTCCAGAAGACGTCTTCGGGGTGGAAACGTCTTCTGGAAACCAGAAGACACTCTTCGGGGAAGACGTGCCGAAGATGTGCGGAATGTCTTCCGGATTTCGGAAGACATCTTCCCGGAAGACATGCACAGGGCAGTCTTCCCGGAAGATACCCGGAAGATGTTCCGGATGTCTTCTGGGCCAGAATACATTCTGACATGTGTTATCGACACATATGTGATTATTATGCAATTTGGCCACATAGCTACTTCATACCACACGTACACTAGTCGCGTAATCACAGAAGACATTCAGAAGGCGCACGGAAGACATGCGGAAGACATTCCAGGTATCTTCCTAACAACTTCAGGGTTGTCATCATGCTCTGTTGCTATGATACATAATATACGGCTAAGTTAATTGATAGGTCTATCTACACATACATGTACGATTGCATCTATTCAACATACAGACCACTAAGTACGATGCCCGGCGTATTATCATGATCGCCTCTTGCGTCTTGCACCTTTCGGTCGTGAACCATCATCGTCGATGCACTCGAAAAAGTCAGCCTTTAAATCAAATACCACCGCCGTCTTCATCACAGGATGTTTCTTGATTACAACTTGGTGCTCAATTTGAGCCGCCAGGATGAATGGATCAGTAGTGTCCCAAGGTGTCTCGGGATCATCCGGGTCGTATGTGTACACCACCTTTGCGGTATTGTCCGGCCCGTACTTCGAGTTTAGCTTGGCAAACCGTTTTGTCGTCGCTTGGTTGAATTCAGGGAACCACTTTCCCTTCACAAGAAAGTACTCTTTCGCGGCCAAGTCGACCTTGTGGATGCTATCTACCATGGCGTACCTGCGAGTTGGAGCCACAATACTCTATAGTAAGAATCCCCGAAGACGTCGAGAAGACACACAGAAGACATTCGGTACATATTCTGCGCACATTCACCAAAACGTAATGCACGGACGCACCGGTCAGTCTCGATTTCCTCGCCTTTGATGTTTTCTCCAGAGAAAAAGGCTCGGAAGTAACGTTGACAAGTTTTCTTCGTCTTGTCCTGAGCTGCCGTGCGGTAGCAAACTCCTCGAACCACGACCGAGCCGAAAGATTGACACACGCGAGGAGGCCCTTCGACGAGTGCCGCTTCATTCTCCGTGAATGGTCTCCCCAGCCAGACCTTGGGGTCGCTACCGTGCATATGCAGCGGCACATCCATCAGGCGAGACGCTCCGGCTCGTGCGCCAATACGTCTCCGAACCATATGGTTTTCCCTGCGAATGTATACGTGCACAGTGTCAGGACATGTATTTACCGAAGACGTGTGGAAGATGCCTAGAAGATATATGAAACGTCTTCCAGGCACCTTATGGGTTTCATTTCTTACTTACCTCTTGCAGTAGGTGACGTAGTCGTCGAATTTTGCCTTCAACTTGCGGTATTGGGGCACGTTGCCATGCATCCACAGCTCCAGCGCTTTCGTTTCAGCGCGGGAGAGTACATGGCGCTTGCCTTGTGTTCCCAAAACCACGGTGTTCGGCGCCCTCAACGGTGCGGTGGCCAAGAACGGGAGCACGGGTGGCCGGGTGGGATTGGTGGTTGCCTCCCGCCGGCGACGAAGTACCAAGATTAACCCTCGCACCACATGTACCATCCGGTACCGCCCGAAGCCTTGCATAACACTCTGAACCGGATATGCATTGTTCTTCACCCACCTTCGAATCTTCCCGTTGAATGATTCGAACACGTACATCCATGTCCCCCGTATTGGACCATACATGAGGAGTTGGTCGGGGAAGTGGGAAAGCAAATGCGTGTTGATGACCAGCCAGTCAGGTGAGCCATCGCGCTCGAGTGACTTGAAGAACTCATCCACCAGATTTTGAAGCTTAGGAACATCCTGCAAAATCACCAAATAAAAGGTAATTAAGGAAGACGTTTGGAATGTACTCGGAACGTATTCGGGATGTCTTCCAGATGTCTTCCGTACCTTACAGTCTACAAGCTCCGAAGTGAGCTCTCTCGTTATGACCGTCAACTGCCCGATCAAGTCTTCAAGCATGTTTTTCGAGTAGCCCTCGTCTCTATCCCAAGACGCTAGCACGCTCATGATGCCCGCTTGTAGCATTTTCAACGCCTCGTGACACTTGAGCGTCTTCGGTCCGGTGTTCGTGCCGGTCGGACGCAACATCTTCTTATGGCCTTGCCCCCATTTGACCATTTGTGGTGACCATTTGTAATTAATTAGCAATCATCAAGATTGTTGAATTTGTTGAAATTGAAGGGAAAATGCGAAAGTGCAATTTTACATATGTCATTTTGCTCTACGTTAGATTTCCAAATTTTCAATCTCAGCTAATTTTGATCTACGTTAGTTTTCTGATTTCAGTTTTTGGAATGCTTGATTTCAGATTTTTTTTTATATTTGTCATTTTGCTCTAGGTTAGATTTCCGATTTTCAATTTTGGCTAATTTGGCTCTATGTTAGATGTCAGTTTTCAGTTTTTGGAATGCTCCATTTCAGACTTTTGCATTTGTCATTTTGCTCTATGTTAGATTTTCCAAATTTCAATTTTGGCTGATTTTGCTCTACGTTAGATTTCAGGTTTCAGTTTTTTGAATGCTTGATTTCAGATTTTACAATGGATCGGGAGAGTGCCCACGCTATCCCCCAGGGGGGGGCAGCACACATCGCAATGTCGGGGGGTGAAAGAACGAATATGGTGCATTTCATACGAATCAGCAATGTCGCTATTTGAAAATTTTCGCCTGCGGCGCATGTCGGATCACTCGTAATACTACGAAAGACCCCACGGTACGCTGCGCGTGTCGTGGGACCCGCCGTCGCCGCGCGTGTTGGGATCCGCCGCGCGTGTTGGCCCCCGCCGCGCGTGTTGGTGGCTACTGCCCCGGGGTCCTTATTGCAGGACCCAAATCGCGTTGGGTCCTTTCACAAGGACCATGTTTTCACGATTTTTTTAAAGCACCTTCTTGAGATATATTGAGGCAACCACCGATAAGGTAGACTAATTATGACCCAAACTAACTTGTCCTATGGCCGCTTGGCATATATCCATCCAATGTGGCATGCGTATATTGGGTGCATTACTACTAGCAACCCCGGAATTTTCAACGCTGTTGTTTTTCAAATGTTTGAAAACGAGGTGTGTCGCGCTCGAATTTTTTTCAAGCAAGATTTTGAAGCACACATTACCAGCGTTATCTTAAATTGATAGCATACATAATAACCAATGATGGGTGGGTGGTTGTACATGGTGGCATCCCATTATAGGTCGCTTTCATAGCACTTGCATCCACCCTACATGTGGAAAAACATTCTTCGATCTAGCGACTGCAAATGTTTTTTTTGGGAAACCTGTGCATCACCGTCCCCGCCCGAACTAGTCGATTAACTAGTCGACTAAACGCACGGGTCGTGAAGTCCACTATTGTCTTTTCAAGCCCGTTGACTTAATTTTATTCCGTGATTGAGACATGCCATCGATATTTATTGACGTAATCTGAATAGCCATAACCCTTAACGTAGGTAGCCTCGCTATATAAGGCAACCAGGGTTTTCGTTCGGTATGCCTCGACAAACACAGTCACGCGCAGTCACGGCCCGAACGTTTTATGCGGACGCGCTGCTCAACGCTAGAATCCAGGTACCAGCCGGGAGATTTAACGCTGCCTGGAACCGCAAGGAGGTGCGGACAGAATTGAACTTGCCAGACTTCTTTGGTGGTACAGTAAACACTCATATTTAATGAAACAGAGATCTGGCTCCAGCCAGCCAAATCACTAAAATCGTGACCCCGCCGCGCCTGCGTGCTAATGAATTGTTCATTAGAAGGAACGCGATTCATGAGCCAGCCAGCACCATTCGTTATTTTCCTCACGTCAGCCTTACAAACTGAAATTTTCGAGAAAACTGTGTGCTGATTTTTCGAAGTGATAAAATGGACCCAGCGAGTAGGCAACAGCTTAGAGAGCTGCACACAGACATGAAGGACGGCATAATTTCACAGTCTGACTATGTATGGCACTTAGTGCCAGCTAAGTAAGGCGTATAATCATATGCATAGCTTATATTATGGTGTACACACCATAACACCAATAATTGCCTAATGCCATGTGCAATAATTAGCCTAAAGCCATGTGCACCGCGTCAAGTTATGCCAGCGTCAATTCCTTATGTTAAGATTGCCGAAAGCATGCCAGCCAGCGAGCGCCTTCCTTATTTTGGACCTCTTCCTTATTTTTTTGGGTCCAGCCAGCCAAATCACTAAAATCGTGACCCCCCCCCACCCAAAAAAAACGCTGGCTGATTCCTTAACGGTGAATTCCTTAATACTGAGTGTTACTGTACTGTTACAGCATATATCAAGGGAGCCGATAGGGCTGCGTCGACTGATCGGATTTTTGGCGGACCATTTCTTCCATAATTTCGATTTTCGCTTGGTGCCCCAACTTCCGCATGCCTTGTGCGCCGATTTTGGCCATCGTGATGCGTGCCACCATCCACACCCCTTCTATGGGTCCCAACTACATTATAAATCATCAGCATGGCATGCCTAAGGTCCTCCTCCATATATTATGGGTGGTTCTTTAGGCGGGTCCTTGTGAAAGGACCCGTCATTTTAATTAATTTTCAGGGTGAATGTGTCCCAAAAGTAACCACCACAACCAAGGACATAAATGTAAATACTATGCATGCTCGCTTGAAAATAAATTAGTTGGGCTCATAAATACTTGACGAAAGCGGTCAAACTATAACTATATTCAATTATTATGCATAATACGGGCGTTATGCGTGGGTCCTTGTGATAGGACCCAAGCCCGGGGCAGTAGCCATTGGGACCCGCCGCGCGTGTTGGCCCCCGCCGCGCGTGTCTGCCGGGGGACAGGGATCCGACCCCCAAGGCAAAATATCGAGGTCTGGGGTCCAAATCCCCCCCCCCAAGGCAAAGCATCGAGGTCGGGGGGTCTAACTCCCATGGCAAAATGGCATAAAAGCTTGAGTCGGGACACCTCCGGCTGATGCACAGTACCTTACTACACTATTTGTACTGTCTATGCCATTCAAACCCGACCCTACTGGAGCAGGCAAGCCCTATCAGATATTTAAGGCCCGTATGGCTGGTGACGGCAGCAGAACTACAGGCTACCTTTCTTGGGAGACCTCCACGGCTACCCCAGAAATATCAGCTTTCAGACTGCTATTCATATTTGCAGCTCTATTTCAGCTGGTGGTGTCACATCTGGATGTGTCTCAGGCCTTTATGCATGCTAAGCTTGAGTTCCCTGTGTGGATACAGTTTCCCTCTGACTATACTTTTAAGGGTTACAGCTATGCATTACTTTCGTATGCACTGTATGGTCTCAAAATTGCCGGTGCATCATGGCAGAGGATGATTAAACAGTTTATGGTCAGTTTCAAATACATGGGACACTCATTCAGACAGTCTACACATGATGCCTGTATCTATTTCATTTACACGCCTACGGTTAAGGCTATGTGTGTGGTATATGTGGATGACACCACATTGGTATGGCTTGTTCTACGGCTCTGGAAAAAGCCTTCTGGACAGCTTTCAGAGCAACTTTCAAGGCCTTTCAAGGCCAAACACCTGGGTCCTATATCCTCTATCCTTCAGATGACAGTACAGCATGATGATCAGGGGGTGTACCTCAATCAGTCACGGCAGATTAAAGACCTTATGACAGCTAATAACATACCCGAGAGGCTCTTCCGCACCCCTATGGACTCTAAACTGGTAATAACAAAACCAGCAGACCCTGACCTCACACTGGTCAAGCCCTATCGGTCTATCCTTGGGTCTTTGCTCTGGCACAGCGGAACTTCACGGCCAGATATCTACTATGCAGTTATCTACCTATCACAGCTTGTGGCCTGTCCCTCAGAGGACTCGATGAAAGCCCTTATCAGAATTGCACAGTATCTGGACTGCACGGCACACTACAGGATGGCCTTCTACTACCCTGATAGGCCAGCACGTGTGCTCACACTCTTTGTGTACTCCGATGCTGACCTGGCCAGAGACTTGGAAAACTCAGCTAGATCATACTCTGGCATGGTTATATTCTTCTGTGGTATGGTTCTACAATATGGTGCAGTCAGACAGACTATCACAGAGACATCATCTATAGGTTCAGAATATGTTGCAGCATCTACTGCAGCTCAGCGGGTGGTGTCTCTCATGTTTATGCTGACAGAAATATTCGGGTATATTCAGCACCCTATTCAGGGGCATCGGGTCCATCTGTGGCGCGATCCACTGCCCCGAGGACAGAGGTAGGATCCTCGTCCTCTTCGGACCCCTTCTTGCCTTCCGGTGCGGAGTCTCTGGGCCCATCCGTGGCGCGATCCACAATCCCTTTTTCCTTCAAACCTTCTCTGGCTGACATTTCCTGATAGTCTGGTCGCCGGGACTGCGCATCCGGCACTACCAAACAGCGCCCTGGCACGTGCTCCATCTGATGGACTCCTACCTCTACCAAGTCCTCGTACCAGCGAGCCTGACGTCGGCTGAGCTCCCTAGCTGGGGCGAAGAGCCACTGGAGGGGTTTGTGGTCTCCCATGAGCTTAAATGATGTAAAAATCAGATAATGTCTCCAGGTGACCGTGGTACAATGATGGATGGCACAAAGCTCTCGTTCCCCAGCGTGATAGTTCTGCTCTGCGCTGGAGAACTGCCGGCTTTCAAAGGCCAAGGGCTGCAAGCCTCGTCCCTGATCCTGCATGAGTACACCCCCTAGTGCTACTCCACTGGCATCTGTCTGTACGAAGAAGGGTCTGGAACCGTCTGCTGCGCCCTTTTGATCGGGTAGGGCCAAGGCTGGGGAGGAGATCAAAGCAGTTTTTCAGCTGTTTAAATGCTGCCTTTTCATTCTCGCCCCAGGTCCAGTCCACGCCGGATTTGGTGAGGCGGGTCAACGGGTACGCGATATCTGCGAAGTTCTGGATGTACCTTCGGTAGAAGCCACACATGCCCAGGAACTGTCGCACGTGTGTGACAGTTTCTAGGTCTGGCCAATCGCGTACCGACGCAACCTTATCCTGCTGTGGGCGGCATCCATCCCGATCCACCACATGCCCTAGGAACCGGACTGCTCGTTTGCACAGTTTGACTTTCGACTTTTTAAGATAGACGGAATTCTTTCGACACGCCTCCAAGACCTGGCGGAGGTGGTCGAAGTGTACCTCATGGGCGCTCTTACCCGGAACCTCAGCTGAGAAAATCATGATGTCATCTACAAATACTCTGCAAAAGGGTAGGTGCCCGAGGTACTGTTGCATCATCCTTTGCCAGGTACTTGGGGAGTTTGACAATCCCATAGGCATGACCAACCACTCGTACGCTCCAAAGTGCGTAGTCATTGCGGTTTTCTCCACGTCCTCTGCTTTCATAGGGACCTGCCAAAATCCCCAAAGGGCATCCATCGTAGAGAAGACGGTAGCCCCTTGTAG
>LGRX02026427.1:14872-63741 GCA_001247695.2 Cymbomonas tetramitiformis | reverse complement strand
CACCCGGAGCAGTGGGAAGAGGAACACCGTCGACTTGGACGGCCCGACACCTCCGCCATCTTGAAGGTTCGTTCCGTGGCCACGGAAATTGAGACGGCTAAGGTGATGGAGGACGCGGTTCTCCACGACACCATCGCCCGCAAGGTGGCGTTGGAGATGGGACACCGACAACGGCAAGCTCCACCACGTAGCGCCCCGGCTAGTCGGCCTAGGTGGCCTCCGAGGAGGCCTGCGTTGGCGGCCCTCACGTGGGAGCCGGGGACTGCTGGGAATGACTCGGCAACAGCGGCTCCTGTGGATGTAAGCACAGCGGCGACCCAAGGATCCCGACCGGCACCTGCGGTGAGGGAACGGCCCTGTTTTGCATGTGGCAGTCTCGAGCACTTGGTGGCCAATTGCACGGACGAGAAGAAGCTGGCCATCTGGAAGGCCAACGCCCCGGCGCGGTTGGCGCGAAGGCCAGGGCAAGTGGCGGCTTGCGTAGAAGTCATTGAGGAGAGAGTCGAGGAGGATTCCCTCAATCCGGAAGAGCTGGAAACGATGGAGGAGATCCTCGCTCTGGCGGATGCTGACGTGGACCTCTATGGGGATCTGTGTGCCATGTGTGACATCACGAACACCGAGGATCCAGCTTTTCGGAGTGGGGAGCCGACAGGGGCTCCCGGGCAAGAGGAGTAAATCTCCATCGACCCCGTGGACAGAGGCAGCCCTATACCAATGTGGCAGCCCGTCCTTCATGGCCCTCGCGGACGTCACGTGACGAGGCCACCGCCTGTACCCCGACAAAGCCCGTCTCACCGCGAGTGCAGCATGCCCCGCCAGTGAGCACAGAGGCTTCATCAGATTCACCCCATGGTGTGGCCGCACGGCCCCCCTCCACCGTCAGCCCGAGGCCCCGTTCATCACGGATTGCCTTCAGTGGCCAAGAGCGCGCACGGCGCGCTACCATTTTGAGCAGACGGCCCCTCTCAGTGGAGAATTCCCCCCCTGCTCGGGGATCATTGACTCCACCGATAGCCCCACCGACAGCACATTCTTGTTGGGAGACTTACCGTGCCGAACACGGTGTCCCGATTGACCGCGGTAATGTTGATGGACCTCCCCCACGCATCCGAGCTCATCACGCGGCACCAGCAGTTCAGCCCAGCGACTACAAGGATCTGCATCTGGCTGCACCGGGGACCTCCGAGGTGTACCAGAGTTCCTTGGCGGACCAGCGTAGGCGGTTGACATCGTGGAGCTGGAGAAGTCCGGCCGGGGCTACCTCTGAAAGTGTCCTACTACGACAACTACGCATGACCCTCAAGAAGAAGTCCCCGGCAGAGGCACACAAGATGGCTGAGCGCAGTCGTCGCCATGCTACACGACGTCCCGCGACTACCCCTTTCAGCCGTCGCCAACGGAAGTACGAGTTGGACGAGCTTATACTCGCCCGCTTGCGTGGTCGCATGGGCGGCACATTGGGCTTGGCCTGGGCAGAGTTGAGCCCACGCGAGCAACGTCGGGCTATGGAGCAAGAATACGGGCCGAAGACGAATGTACCGCAAGAAGGCCGACCTTGGGAGACGATTGGCCTCCGTCGCCTTCGACGGCGTCAAGCATCTGCGGCGATATCGATACAGCAAGCCTATCGCTTGTGGCGACGTCGGCGGGCACAACGAGCGCAGGACACTCCCCTTGACTCCCATGCGCTCAAGACGGCCTCAGCGTGGACCACGGCAGCCCAGCGGGTCAAGCAGTACGGCAAGGCGGTCGTGCAGGCTGTGTTCGGACGCGTCCGACGGGCACACCCACCTCCCAATCCTACCCCCCTCAAACCAGACGAGACGGTTCTCGCAACAACTCTGGGATCGAGCCCCTCGGATCTAACCTACAACACCGATGAGTCCGAGATGGAGATCCATTGCAGCCAGTACCGGTTGCAGCAGCACCGTGAGCTGTCCTCGGAGGAGAATACGCCTAACCGCCGTTCGAAGCCTTCGAGGAGTGGGAGGAAGCGCACGACGTTGGACCAACGGGTGAAGGCCTGGAGGAAGGAGGAATCTGCACGTCTTGCTGCTTGGGAGGCCCTGAGCGTGACCCGACAACCGGTGGGCGAATCCGAGCACCTCGAGGAGGAGCTGAGTATGACCCAGCAGCTGGCGGGCGGATCGGGCAGCATACCGCCAGCGTGCAACCAACATGTTGTATCCTGCTCCAGTCTGTCCGAGGAGGAGCTGAACATGACCCAGCAGCTGGCGGGCGAACCTAACAGCCCGTGCCGGCATGCATCCAGTCCGGCCGAGCATGCAACCAGCCCAGCTAAGCATGCAGCGGAACATGCAGCAGGGCATGCGCCAGGGCACGCGGGGCATGCGGGGCATGCAACATGCCCGTCTGAGCATGCGACCAGCTCGGTGGGGCATGCAGTGGGGCATGCCCCGGGGCATGCGGGGCATGCAACACGGCCGACTGAGCATGCAACCAGCTCGGTGGGGCATGCGGTGGGGCATGCCCCGGGGCATACGCTGGGGCATGCGGGGCATGCAACACGGCCGACTGAGCATGCAACCAGCTCAGTGGGGCATGCAGTGAGGCATGCCCCGGGGCATGCGGGGCATGCGGGGCATACGGGGCATGCGACATGCCAGCCTGTGCATGCGACCAGCTCTGTGGGGCATGCAGCGGGGCATGCAGCGGGGCATGCGGGGCATGCGGGGCAAGCAACGCGGCCAGTTGAGCATGCAACCTGTATCGCTGAGCAGGCGACGCACCCGGTCCAATGTGCAACGCGCCCGGCCCGGCATGCATCCAATGGGTCCCAGCCGCTTGAAAGCGGGTCAGACAGCGACTCCACGCATGTCAGCGCTACCGACAGTGGCACTACCCACGTCAGCGCCACCGACGTTGGCGCCACCGACAGCGACACGACCCACGTCAGTGCCACCGACAGCGACACCACTCACGTCAGCGACACCAACAGTGACACTACCCACGTCAGCCCCACTGATAGTGATACCACTCACGTCAGTGCCTCGACCAACGCCACCATGTATGTCAGTGCTACTGAACACGGCAGTGGCGAAGAGTACGAGTGCAACGCCTTGGTGGACGAGACTGCAGCCGCCTTGAGTTCACACCCAATCGAAGATGCTCTTAAATGTAAGCGTGTTCAACTGGATGGGGGGGGGCGCTGGAAGGCGAACTCTCGAGCAGGGACACTCTTGGCACACACACTGTCAGCGGTGCGAGACGAGGAAGGACCCCTACTCCTGGTGTTCTATGCCTACCTTCGTGGACATCGAGTGAAGGTGTTGGTGGACTCAGGCGCCTCAGACAACTTCATCTCGGCGGAATGTGCCCGTACTTGCGACTTGACAGTGCGCTCGGGGACACCAATGAAGGTCACGCTGGCAGATGGGTCTGTAAAGACCGCTGGAGAGGTGGCGTACACCAAGTTCACCGCACACGCGGCGTCGGGAGTAAACTACTGCGAGAAGCGGATGGCTCTACGGGTCTTGCCGTTAGGAATCCAAGTAGACGTGGTGTTGGGGGTAAGTGGCTTCGCAGTCTCTCCCCAATCACGTTGGATTATGCCGGTCACGGTTCCGTCTCCTTCAACACGCGAGCAAATGGTGGAGGACAACAACGGGTGACGCTCGTGGGTTGTAGTCCGGGGATGGGTCAGGGCAAGGCCCAGGGCGCAGGGCTGATCGATGAAGTGTTCTTGACGGCAACGCAACTGAAGCAGCACCTCATCCACGCGGAAACCAGGCGCCTGGCCGGGGATGAAGAATCGCAACCTCAGTGGCTCATGATGGCGGCGCGCGGGGACGACCATGAGGCAGGAGCCTTCGCAGCTACCGCTGCTGAAGTACCGTCATCTCACGCCACCCTGGAGAAGGAAGGGCCCCGTCAAGATACTCGAGACGCACCGGTAAGCAGCACGTGGAGGCAGCGCTTCGACGCCTTCTTTGAGAAGTATTTGGATACCCTGTGTGCAGCCTTACCGGAGGCATCCAAGTTGCGTCGCACTGAGGAGGACAAGGCCCGCATCGATCGCAAGCCGGACGCGGAGGGTGGACCACCATGTAGGCGCCCATACAAGATGACCGCTGAAGAGCTACGCCAGCTACGTGAACGTATCGAGCAGCTCATGAAGAAGGGTTACATCCGGCCGTCGTCAAGCCCGTATGCCGCCCCATGTCTGATGGTACCCAAGCCTGGTGACCCGAAGACATTACGTCTGGTCGTGGATTACCGACAATTGAACCAGCAGACGGTGCGGGACCGGTACCCACTACCGGACATCCAACTGATGTTTGACGAGATGCAAGGGGCAGCGTTCTTCTCCTCCTTTGACGCGGTGGACGGATTCTGGCAAGTGCCGATGGCCGAGGAGGACGTGGAGAAGACCGCCTTCACCACCCAGATGGGGGCCTATGAATGGTTGGTGATGCCCCAGGGCCTGCAGAACTCTCCCTCTCAATATCAACGGCGAATGCAGAGTGCACTCGGTCATCTCCCCTTTGTACGAATCTTCATCGACGATGTGGTCGTCTTCTCGCGCACGGTGGAGGAACACTACGACCACGTACGTCAGTTCTTGGACACTTGTCGAGAAAAAGGGGTATATTTGAAGGCCTCCAAGGCGCAGATGTTGAAGGAGTCACTACGGTTCCTGGGCCACACTCTCTCCGCCGAAGGATGCCAGCCGCAGCATGACAAGGTGTCCTCCATCAAGGACTGGCCGAAGCTGGAGACGGTAACCCACGTCAGACAGTTCCTTGGGCTAGGGGGGTACTACCGCCGGTTCGTACACCGGTTCTCGGAGATTGCCCAACCCTTGACCTCGCTCACCAAGACCGACGTACCGTGGCAATGGGGAGAACTCCAGCAATGGGCCTTCGACGAGTTGAAGACCGCACTCTCCTCAGCCCCTGTATTGGCATTGCCTGACATGAAGGCAGCCGCGGATGGGTCAGCGCCGTTTTTGGTACAAACGGATGCAAGTGGAGTTGCTTTGGGAGGCGTACTCATGCAGGATACGGGTGACGGTATGAGGGTGATAGCCTACGACAGTCGGCAGTTTTCCGCGGCGGAACAGAATTACCACACCGGCGAAAGGGAGCTCTGCGCGTTGCACCATTGCACCACCGTCACCTGGAGGCACTACCTGTTCTCCTCCGACTTCCGGTTACAAGGTGACCATCGCCCCCTGGAATGGCTAATGTCCCCGGGACGAGAACTTAGCCGACGACAGGCACGGTGGTACATGGACCTGGTGGAAGTTGGTGTCCCACGAATGGAGTACGTCAAAGGAGCTCTTCTTCTGGTCCCCGATGCGCTAGCTCGCCGACCTGACTACGTGACCAAGGACCCGCGAGAAGGGCTCAAGGAGGCCGGTGTCGTAGACAAGGAGACGGACCTCCCCAAGGACCCACTCTCCGTGCTGGATGCCGACGAGATCTTTGAAGACCACCCGCCACCCCCTGTACCAGGATGGGTGGCCACCATGGAATCATGGATGGATGGCGTGGAGACACTTCAGGTGGCGGAGCGGGCCCTGGAGAGCCTGCTCCAGGCTGGTAGCGCGCCCTGTCACGCAACCGGCTCGGCTAAGCATACTGCCAGCTCAGTGGGGCATGCAGCGGGGCATGCGCCGGGGCATACGGGGCATGCGAGGCATGCAACACAGCCGGCTGAGCATGCAACCAGCTCAGTGGGGCATGCAGTGGGGCATGCTCCGGGGCATGCGGGGCATGCGGGGCATGCGGGGCATGCAACACGGCCGACTGAGCATGCAGCCAGCTCAGTGGGGCATGCAGTGGGGTATGCCCCGGGGCATAAACCGGGGCATGCGGGGCATGCGGGGCATGCAACGTGCCAGTCTGGGCATGCAACTAGCTCGCCTAAGTGTGCACCCGCTGGAGAGGAACTAATGCTGCGAGCCCCCACCGACTACTTCACTGATTTGTCCGAATCTGGAAAGCGCCGGCAGGAAGCGAACACCCCGGGAACCGATCCAGTGTTGCGCCGTAGTGCTCGGCTGCGACGAACCACTGCTACGACGACTCCTTCCACCAAGCCGAAAACCTCGACACCGCCTGCTACGGATTTCCGAGGTCCTAAGCAGCCAACTCAGCCGTCTGGTCGAGCCACCAAACAGCCAGCCGATCGGCAGGATTGGAAGGTGCGCAAGGAGGTCTTTGAGCGCCTCCAACGACAGTTCGGCAGCTTCGATGTTGACGCGTGTTGTGACCTGGGGGGACGGAACCGTCAAGTAGACGCATACTGGACTGATTGTCTGCGACAGCAGTGGAGGGGAAAGCACGTCTGGTGTAATCCCCCATACTCCAGCAGTCATATCTCCATCGAGGCAGTGCTGCGCAAGTATGTAGATGAATGGCGGCAGGACCCCGCGCATACCTCGGCAGTGTTCCTTCTACCGGACATCCAGGCTCGCATGCCTCAATGGAGGCGACTCTTCAGGATGGCTGGTATGAGGCTGGTGGAAGTGATACCTACTCATGACGAACGAGGAGTGCCCACCCAGCTGTTCGAAACTCCTGACGGTGTACTCCACGACCTTCCGTGGCCCGTGCTAGTGGTGCATGCTCCCCCTACCCGACAGCTAGCGCCAAGAGTGCGGCATCCCCGGGTGGCGCCTCCGATAGTGCGACAGGGTAAGGCTGCTAAGACCCGCGATGCTTCGAGCCTCCCCACGGAAGTTACATTCCTGGAGTCCCTAAACGATGAGTACGCACGTGCCGGTCCCCTTCAGCAGCTGCGGGATAACATCCTTGCGGCTCCGCACCATGCCACGAGGGACTTCCGCATCGTCGGGAACGTGCTGTGGCGTGTAACCGCGGGACGGTACCAGTTGGTCCTCGGCGAAGACTCTCCCTTGCGAGAGGTGGTCTTCAAGGATGCCCACGACTCCACCGCTGCAGGTCACACTGGCCGGGAGAAAACGCTGGAAAGAGTTCTACGCAGGTTCTGGTGGAAAAATGCCTCCGAAGACGTGGCAGGGTGGGTGGCCTCATGCCCTACGTGTCAAGCAGTTCGTCCCCGGGCATCCTACCCCGATGGATTGTTGAATCCGCACGCTATTCCTCAACGCAACTGGCAAGATGTGAGCGTGGACTTCGTTACAGGGTTGCCGCTCACCGCCCAGGGGAATGACGCCTTCGTCACCTTTACGTGCAAGCTGAGCAAAATGGTACACCTTATGCCCATGAACTTTGGGGACAGCTCTGCGCAGACGGTGGCCCGCATCTACTTCGACGTGGTCTGGAGGCAGCATGGAGCCCCCATGAAGATTGTATGTGACCGTGACCCCAGGTTCCAAGACTCGTTCCGGCGTGAGCTAATGAGACTTATGGGGGTGCGGGTGGCTTCTACCACTCCGTACAACCCTCGTTCGACGGGCAAGCGGAACACACCAACAGGGTGGTCGAGGACATGTTGCGCTCGTTCGTGGGTGCCAATCCGGATGACTGGGACCTCTACATGACAAACGTGGAGTTTGCTATCAACGACTCGCGTAGTGACGTCACAGGATTCACTCCCTTTGAGCTATGCTACGGGGTATCTCCGATGTCTCAGCTGGACATGTTCCTGGAGGCTGCGACTCTCCCTGGCTCTGCGCGACGAAAAGGGGGGTGGGTACCGCCCATGAGATGGCTGTGAAGTTTTCGGCGCAGTTGCGGGACGCGCGTGGCCGCCTTGAGTTGGCTCAGCAGCGCCAGCGGGAGCAATTCGACCGGCGCCACAAGCAGCATAGGTACGCAGTGGGGGATCTGGTATGGATCGAGGCTCGTCACCTGACGGAGAAGGTGATGGACCGTGCGCTGTGCCGGAAGCTCGGCAAGCGTTGGCACGGGCCTGTAACTGTCGTGGAGTGCTTCTACAGCGATTTGCAGGCGGAGCTGGCGGAGGCGGACCGCGGGGCACCGGTGGCTTATCGGTTGGCTCTACCACCGCATTGGCGCATTCACGACGTGTTTGCACAGCACCGCCTGAAGCCATACGTTTCCGGCATGGATGAGTTTGCATCTCGAGCACAACTGCCTGTACCTGACCCGGTAATGGTAGATGGGCAAGCGGAAGCTCACGTGGACAAAATTCTGGCGTATCGTGTACGCATGGTCAAGGGTAAGTCAGTGGAGGAATGGAAGGTACGCTGGACGGGCTACTCGGCAGCTCACGACCAGTGGCGCTCCAGAGACAAGATGGACAGAGGCGGGGAGAATCAGCAGCTCAAGGAGTTCGAGGCACGGCGGTTGGGCATGCAGGCAGACATGCTGAAGTCCGTTGAGCATGGCCGACGTCAACGTCAACAGCGACAGCCCGTTCACCTTGGTGTCACTTTATCCCAGCTAATGGAACATCAATGTGACGTCCCGGAAGTGGATTCTCCACCGGAAGACTTCTGTCTGCCGTGGGAGCGGGTGGAAATCTTGGAGAACGGAGAGCTAGTGGTGATCACCGACCTTGAAGAGCGAAAGACCCGGCCAGTGAGAATCTTGGTGTTGTTCAGCGGAACCGGATCGGTGGAAAGAGAGTTTGCAAAGTGCTTTCCGGCTGCCTCGGTGGTTACGCTCGACAACGACCCACGATGGCAACCCGACCATCTCGCATCAATGGAGGACTGGGACCCCACTCAGTACCCACCGGGATTCTTTGATGTCATCTGGGCCAGCCCTCCATGTACCCAGTACAGTCAGCAGGCGCGCACTACGGGAGGACCTCCTGATCTGGAAGGAGCAGACAAGAGTGTGAAATGCACCCTGGATGCTATTGAGTACTTGAAGCCCAAGCACTGGTTTCTTGAAAATCCTGAAGGAAGATACCCGAATGCGCTGCGGTTGCGGTCAGTGGTTCGTGAACTGCCACAGCCTCTTTTTTGCACCTACTGTAAGTATGGGGAGCGATATCGTAAACCAACGTGTATCTGGACTAGCTCACCTCCACCAACGCCATTGCTGGAGTGCACCTCGCGGACACCTTGCGCATGTAAATGGGCCACCGGAGGGCACCCTGAAACTGCTCAGCTTGGGCCATCGTCTTCACAGCAACCAGGAGCGCGAGATGCTCACGCCGTGTACCCAGTACCGGCTCCGCTGTTGCGTCATCTCTTCCACCATCTTCAGTTCGGGGAGTTTGATACCTGACGACACCGGGAGCGGCATCGGGAGATAGGCCGCTCTTGAGGGGGGAGGAGTTGTACCGGGAGGCACGGACAGCTCAGGGCTATGCCCCAAGGCGTATGCCCCAAGGGTATGCCCCAAGGCGTATGCCCCATGGGTATGCCCCGAGGCGTATGCCCCATGGGTATGCCCCGAGGCGTATGCCCCATGGGTATGCCCCGAGGCGTATGCCCCATGGCTATGCCCCGAGGCGTATGCCCCATGGGTATGCCCCGAGGCGTATGCCCCATGGGTATGCCCCGAGGCGTATGCCCCATGGGTATGCCCCGAGGCGTATGCCCCATGGGTATGCCCCGAGGCGTATGCCCCATGGGTATGCCCCGAGGCGTATGCCCCATGGGTATGCCCCGAGGCGTATGCCCCATGGGTATGCCCCGAGGCGCATGCCCCATGGGTATGCCCCGAGGCGCATGCCCCATGGGTATGCCCCGAGGCGTATGCCCCATGGGTATGCCCCGAGGCGTATGCCCCATGGGTATGCCCCGAGGCGTATGCCCCATGGGTATGCCCCGAGGCGTATGCCCCATGGGTATGCCCCGAGGCGTATGCCCCATGGGTATGCCCCGCGGCGTATGCCCCATGGGTATGCCCCGAGCATGCCCCACTCGCGAATAATGGGGAATTATCGGATATTCACATAAGTGAGCGAGTGGGGAAAATAATCGATGACAAAGCAGATTTCAGGAGAAGATCTGTTATGAAATGATTCATGGTAGACTCCAGGAGAAGATCTGCAATGGCAATACAAGTATCATGATCTGCCTGATGATTGGTGGAGAAGTAACAGAAGCAGGCATGGGCTGCTGGTAATTGGCCGATGACAGATGTCAATCTAGGAATCCTGCTAGTGAGTTAAAGAGCAACATGATGAAAGGGGAAGCTTGGGAAAAGTGAACCTCAGTGAGTGTTGACCAAGTGAAAGAATTGTACAAGTTTTACGTGTTAGGATTGGGCATGATGCCAAGACTGAACATAAGGATATAGATGTTATAGGTTTGCGACCATACATTATATCGAAAAGTGATAGTATTGCTAGGCTGTATAGCCAGTATATGTCATGCAATTAAACAGTGGAATATAAGGCTAGAAGCCTATGTGATACACCAAAAACAATAGAAAACATAAAAAGAAAAGAAAGAAGATAAAAGAAAAGAAAGGATAATAAGGAGAAAAATATGTATAAGATATCAGGAGTGTGCCTGGTACAGGTGTACGGTTTGAGGCGATGTTGAGCGAACACGTCGTGAATCCGCCAGTGAGGTGGGAGGCGTAGGCGGTAGGCTACTGGAGCTCCTCTGTCGGCCTCGGGCATGGTCATCTGTATATCGCTGAAGAAGCGTTCGGTCACAGGAACTGGTCCATGCCAGCGCTTGGTCAGTTTCCTACAGATGGAGCGATCCATCACCTTCTCCGTAAGGTGTTTCGCCTCTATCCAGACCAGATCTCCAACGGCATACTCCCGCTGCCCGTGTCTGCGATCAAACTGTTCGCGCTGTCGCTGTTGAGCCAGCTCCAACCGCTGTCTGGCGTCCCGCAGCTGCGACGAAAATTTCACAGCCACTTCGTGTGCGGTGCCTACTCCCCCAGTTCGTCGTCCGGCGGTGGACTGCGCGGCCTCCAGGAAAAGATCCAACTGCGACAGCGGCGAGAACCCGAACACCAGTTCAAACGGCGTGAAGCCAGTAGATTCACTCCTGGAGTCATTGATCGCGAACTCCACGTTAGTGGTGAACAGATCCCAGTCCTCCACATTGGCGTCAACAAAGGACCTGAGCATGTCCTCAATAACTCTGTTGCTGTGTTCTGCCTGTCCGTCAGACCGAGGGTTGTACGGCGTGGTACGAGCCACTTTTACACCCATCAGTCTCATGAGTTCCTGCCAGAAAGCATCCTGAAACCGCGGGTCACGATCAGAGACAATCTTCATAGGCGCGCCATGTAAGCGCCACACCGAGTCGAAGTAGATTCTGGCCACCACAGCTGCGGAGCTGTCGCCAAAGTTCATTGGTACAACGTGAACCATCTTCGTCAGCTTGCAGGTGAAGGCCACGAAAGCATCATTGCCCCTCTCCGATACCGGCAGGCCGGTGACGAAGTCCACCGCGACATCCTGCCATGGCCTGTTCGGGATGCTGTGAGGGTTTAGCAACCCATCCGGGTAAGTTCCCCGCGGTCTCACTGATTGGCACACTGCGCAGGATGTAACCCAGGTGCCCACATCTTCCGCGGCACCACGCCAATAGAAGCGTCGCAGCACCCTCTCCAGAGTCTTGTCCCGCCCAGTATGACCTGAGGACAATGACTCATGAGCATGGCGAATCACTACTTCTCGAAGTGGAGAGTCCTCCCCCAGCACCAGCTGATATCTCCCTGCTGCGGTCCTCCAAACCACTTCACCCACCAGCCTGAAGTCCTGTAGGCATTGGTGTGGCGCCGCCTTCACTTTCTCTCGCAGTGAACGAAGTGTCCCCTCTCGGGTGTACTCCGCTTTCAACGCACGCAGGAACTTTGAGTCCGACTGCTGGGAGGTTGCGTCTCTGAAGGCTGCTGCCTCACCTGTCCTTATCACAGCGGGGGCCGTTCGCGGGTGCCTCACGCGTGCCGGCTGTGGTTTGGCGGAAGGGGCGTGTACTATCAGAACAGGCCAACGAAGGTCGAAGGCCTTCCCATCTGGGTTCTCGAAGAACTGATTGGGCTCGCCCTTATCATCGTGAGTAGGGATGACCTCCACGATCTGCATATTGGCCTTTCTGAAAAGTTTGCGCCACGCGGGGAGCTTGGACTGGTGATCTGGTAGAACGAAGACTGCTGAGGTGTTTTCTGGGTCTGCCTTCCATTCTGCGATATACTTGTTCAAAATCGCCTCCACTGTAATGTGCTTGGAGTTATATGGGGGGTTACACCAAACCCGAAGGCCCCTCCATTTCTCTGAAAGGCAGTCTGTCCAGAACCTATCCGCCTGTCTGTTGCGGCCGCCAAAGTCACAACAGGCGTCCACATCGAAGGGTCCAAACTTCTCGGCGTACTTCGAGGAGTACTCTGCTCGGACACGCCAATTCTGTGAGTCTTCGGGGAGAGTCTGCCGTTTTTGCGGGTGAAGGGCCGGGGATGGAGATGACTGCTGGGGTGCCTGCTGCGGGGGTGGTGAACTCTGCACCTTCTCAGTGGGCGCCTCCGATGCGTCAGCTCGTGATGGCGTTCGCGTCTTCGGTGACGCCAACTGTGGAGGCGCTGGGGTCGTAGAGGCTCTTCCAGCACGTGACATGCTCCTCGTTATCCTTGTCTGAGGTGGAGCTCTGTCAGGGGTTTGGTGTGGAGCTTCTGTCGGCTTCGCGCTATCAGCTTCAGGCCAGTCAGGCATGTCGAAGTCGAGGTGATCCTCCTTCATTCCCTTATAGAGCTTCGGATTAACGAGAGCGATGGTCTCCCCCATGTCCATGGCCTGTTCCGCCACGGAGAGGGTCTCCACTGCTGAGAGCCAACAGTCAACCGTCTGAGCCCAGTGGGGATGAGCTGCGGGTGGTGAGCTGGAGAAGCATTCAGACTCCAGCGTTGCCAGAGGGTCTTTCGGCAGGTCTGAGGTGGGGTCGATCACCCCTGCCTCCTTCAACCCCTCGCGAACGTCCTTGT
The DNA here is from genome assembly GCA_001247695.2 of Cymbomonas tetramitiformis. NCBI lineage: Eukaryota > Viridiplantae > Chlorophyta > Pyramimonadophyceae > Pyramimonadales > Pyramimonadaceae > Cymbomonas > Cymbomonas tetramitiformis. Next base: position 50,920 of record LGRX02026427.1, on the reverse strand, counting down.
CTTTGAAGTCGGGTCTTCTGGACAGGGCGTCTGGTACCAGCAGCAGCGCTCCCTTGATATACTCCATTCTCGGGACTCCCACCTCTACCAGATCCATGTACCAGCGCGCCTGTCTGCGGCTAAGCTCTCTGCCAGGTTCCATCAGCCATTCAAGGGGGCGGTGATCACCCTGGATGCGGAAGTTGGTGAAGATGAGGTAATGCCGCCAGGTGACGGTGGTGCAGTGGTGTAGAGCACCTAGCTCACGCTCGCCGGTGTGGTAATTCTGCTCGGCGGCTGAGAACTGGCGGCTCTCGTATGCTATCACGCGCAGCCCAAGACCATCTCCATTGTCTTGCATAAGTACTCCCCCAAGAGCGATGCCGCTAGCATCCGTTTGCACCACGAAAGGCGCTGTGCCGTCTGCGGCACCCTTAATGTTGGGCAAGGCGAGCACTGGCGCTGATGTGAGGGCCTTCTTCAGCTCCTCGAAGGCCCACTGCTGCATGGGACCCCACTCCCAGGGTACGTCCGACTTGGTCAACCGGGTGAGGGGCTGAGCGATCTCGGAGAAGCAGTGGATGAACCTGCGGTAATACCCCGCTAGGCCCAAGAACTGCCTGACGTGGGTAACCGTCTCCAGCTCGGGCCAGTCCCTCACTGCAGCCACCTTGTCGTGTTGGGGTCTGCAGCCATCTGCGGAGATACAGTGGCCAAGGAACCGCAAGGATTTCTTCAACAGCTGGCACTTGGACCTTTTGAGGAAGACGCCCTTCTCCCTGCATGTCAGGAGCAGTTGTTTGACGTGCTCGTAGTGCTCTGCAGCGGTGTTGCTGAAGACGACCACATCATCGATGAATATCCGGACAAATGGGAGATGGCCCAAGGCCCGCTGCATCCGTCGCTGGTACTGAGACGGTGAATTCTGCAGCCCCTGCGGCATGACCAACCACTCATATGACCCCATCTGGGTGGTGAAGGCGGTCTTCTCGACATCTCCCGGTGCCATCGGTACTTGCCAGAAGCCATCCACCGCGTCGAACGAAGAGAAGAACTTCGCACCCTGCATCTCGTCGAACATCATCTGGATGTCTGGGAGAGGATACTTGTCCTTAACTGTCTGGCGGTTGAGGAGCCGGTAATCGATCACCAGTCGCAGCTCCTTGGGGTTCCCGGGTTTAGGGACCATCAAACAGGGAGCTGCATAAGGGCTGGAAGAGGGTCGGATGTAGCCCTTTGACATCAGAGTCTCCACGCGTTCTCGAAGTTGGCGGAGTTCCTCTGCGGACTTCTTGTAGATGCGCTGGCAGGGAGGTCCCTTCTTGCTCAGCTCAGGGTCCAGGTTGATGTTGGCTTCATCTTGGGGGTCATGTCTGAGTCCATCGATGTTCGGTAGAGCAGTCGTCATCTCCTTCTTGTACTCCTCACCCCAGAAGTCCTGAAACTTGAGGGTCCACTCAGGGCTCACTTCTGCATCTTCAGTATCCGCAGCGGGTTCGGCGTCCTCAGAGTCGATAGCCGTGGCTGCAAAGGCAGAAGCAGTATCGTCGGGGGACTTCTCGGCCACCATGAGCCAGGCGGGCTGTATCTCCGGGTCGTCATTGCCGCGTAGCTTCTGCGTCTCCGCATACACCAGGTACTTCTTCAGCTGAGCAGGGGTCAGGAACACCTCATCCACCAATCCCGCGCAGGCCGTGCCCTTCGGAGACCTGTCCCCAGATGCTTTCCCAGGAGAACAGCCCGTGATGGTGACGCGATCCCCAATCTTGCCACTGCGGGACTTCCTGAGGAAGGAGACGGAGCCATTCCCTTCATAGCCCAGAGTGACAGGAGAGTGACTGCGCAGCCACCTTCCGCCGAGGATAACATCCACCTGTATGCCCAGCGGCAGGATCCGGAGGGCAAGGGCGTTCTCCGTATAGGTGCCCGTGGTGGTGTGCGTGTTGAACTTGGCGTACGCGGTGGCGCCAGTGATCTTCACAGATCCATCCGCCAGAGTGACTCGCATCTCGGAACCGGCTCGTGTTGTGAGGCCACATCGCTTAGCGCTCTGCTCCGAGATGAAGTTGTCAGAGGCCCCCGAGTCAATCAACACCTTGACCGTGTGCCCTCTGAGGGTTGCGTAGAATACCAGTAGTAGCGGTCCTTCTTCGTCATGTGCCGCTGCGAGGGTACCCTCGATGTCGGTCTTCCACTGAACTCCCCCATCTGTGCGTATGCTTTTGCACTTGAGGTTGGGGAGGAGGTTGTCCGAGGCCTCGCGGCATTCTTCCAGCGTTTGCCTACACGCGGCGTAGAACTCCTCATCCAGCAAATCAACATCTTCAGGCAGATGACTGACGAGGTTGTCTGCACTCGCCGTCAGCAGGGTGCCCGCTGAGGTGCATTCGCTTGAGGTGGGGCTGACATGAGTGGTGTCGCTGGTGGTAGGGCTCACATGGGTGGTGTCACTGGTAGTAGGGCTCACATGTGTAGTGCCACTGGTGGTAGGGCTAACATGGGTAGTGCCGCTCACTGTGGGGCTCACGTGGGTAGCGACACTATCGGTGAGACTGCCATGGGTGAGAGGATCCTCGTCATGCTGAGGGCTGCCAGCATGGGAGTTGTGGGCGAGCTGGTGGGAGCTCTGGTGGTCAGTTCTCGTCTGAGGGGTCCCAGCTGCTGCCATCTGCTGGGTGAAGCAGAGCGAGTTGACCGAGGACTCCTCTTCCATCACCCCAGGGTCTTCAGCGATGGGGTGGCTGTCGAGACAGGGTGGCGCTTCATCCGCTTCATGCGTTTTGACGGTGGTCATCTGCTGGGTGAAGCAAAGCGAACTGGGTGCGGAGGTCTCCTCCGCCTCTGAGCAGTAGGATGAACCTTCGGGGTTTCCTCCCGGAGTGGCTGGTGCGTTATCATGGTGCGAAGATGTGGTCTCTGCTGTGGGCTCGGCCAGTGAGGATGATGGAGGGGATGCTCCCAAGGGGCTGGGACCCAGCTTCCTCATCTTGTACTGGTGTACTGCGTGCAGACTGCACCAGGCGCCAGGTAAACCCACATCTCCCGCTGTCCCCGGTATCGTGCCCACTTCAGTGTCCAGGGTGCAGAGGGATGTCGAAGACCTCGCTGCTGCTCTTCGTGCGCCCTCCTTTTCCCACAGCCTGCTACCTGGGGAAGAGTCTGGACTCGAAGTGGCGATTGCCTTTTGCTGCTCGGCAGGCGACAGCTCTCTCCAAGCCACGTAGAGGTCGTGGGAGCTGGTGTTAGAGGATTCGGGGACTTGCTGGCGACCGTCGTGTGAAAGGAGGTGCCACAATGCTATGCGCTGATGGCCTTCCTTGCGATCTTGAGGTTCACGGGCAATGCGTATCCTCTCTGCCAGCTGGTTGGCGCGGTTCACGCGTTCCTTTGGCGATCGACTCCCAGAGTGTACGCGGCTGCGGACGCGCTCCGACATTTTATCCACCAGGTCCTTGGCAGCCTCTGGGGCCTTGCGCAGAGCTCTGCGGACCTTCTGCATGGCGACTTCGAGGGGGAGGGAGTACAGATCTCTCTTCCAGTGCCACGCAGTTAGCCTTTTCCGTGGGTCCGCGAGGTTGGACTGATAGATGGGCAGCGGCAGGACAACACGCGGTCGGGGGCGAAGGTCGCGGGGCTCTCCGCGGTTGTTGCCCATAATGGGGGGTCTGTGCCGGGGAAGTCGCCGTCCCCTCCGACCCTCGATCCTCGCTTGTGTATAAGCGGGACCGTCATCAAGAGGTAGCGACGGCTCATCGAAGGGGGTGCTTCCTGCGAGAGGGTGGCTGGACAAGTCATCCCTCGGCGGCGATGGGGCACCAGCTGAGCGGTAGGTGCGTCGCAAGCGGGTCCCAGAGGTGAAGGCCACACTCTTGGGGTGGGGACGTTGGCCCCAAGGGTCTCTGCGTCCCCGGGCGCGACGGGGTTCCACTGGTTCTGACCGCTTCTCCAGGGCGGAGAGGGTCTGATCATCAGGGCAAGACCTCACTTCCCCGAAGGGCAGGGTCTGGGGCTGGCCGCCGGCCAGTCATTCATCGCTCTCCACCAGGGGAAGGCCGTCACCCTCCACAAGCTCGATGCCCGCAAGGGCCGCCAGGGTCTGATAGCTCTGCTCGTCCTCACAGGTAGCGAGAGCCAGGACCTCCTCGGAGAATTCTTCTGGGACGCCATCCACCGAGGAGATGTCCTCCTGCTGCTCGATGGCCCAAACGACGGCGGCTACATACCCAGGGGAGTTCGCCAGTCGAGCGGGTGCATTGGCCCTCCACTCCTTGAGCTTAGCCTCGTCCGTACAGTTACGGACGATGTGCTCCGCAGAGCCACAGGCGAAGCACCGGCGGACTTTCGGAGCATCAGGGCGGGAGAGGCCAGGTGGTGGTGGCAAAGGAGTCACTGCTGCGGCGACGGTGGTGGCAGGCCCGTTCTCCAGCATGGCAAGAGCTGGGCGGTTCGAAGAGGGGGTACGCCTGTAGAAGGGGGTGCGAGGTGGTGGGTTAGCGAAGGAAACGGCACGGGGAGGACGGTCTTGAGAGCGTCTCTGAGCCGCCTCCGTGTCAATGTCGCTCTCCACCTCCTCAGCAACTTCCCGAATCTTCAACAAGGCGTTGTGGGTGCCTGGAATGTCGTCAGCGACGGCCTTCCTCTCCCACTCTTCTGGTTTGGAGACATCCAAGTGGATGGCTCTCAGGCGCCGCATCACCTTGGGTGCATATTTCAGCCCCCGGCGGTACGTGGAGAGCATCGACAAGTTGGTCATCTCCACGCAATTTGGGACTCTGCCGGCCAAGAAGTTGACGGAGGCCATGCGGGTCTCCAGTCGCGAGAAATACTCCGCCGCGGTCTCGCTCACCGCCTGCTTCAGGGCAATGGCCTCGCCGTGTGCGTTCTCCAGGTAGGCCTGCGTCAGAGAGCACACCGCCAGGTCGCTGAAGAACACATCCAGGTCCCCGTAGCGGTGGTGCCAAGCTTGCTCGGACCCAAAGGTCCCCGCCGCGCGCTCCAAGAACTTCCTCTGCTGGTCTTGAAGAGTGTACTCCTTGAAGCTCCAAAGAAGGCTTGACACACTCGCCTGGTACTCTGATACCGATGGCGTACAACTGGGAGTGGTCAGTGCTTCGATCACGATGGCCTCCTGGAATACCTTCCGCACCATGTGGGAGTAGTGCTCCAACTGCGTCAGGAGACCCTCCTTGTCGGCCGATTTTGTGTCGGACGCGGAGCGGGGGAACCTGGTGACGCTCTTGACCAGCTTTAGCACCATCTCTTTGGTCTTGTGCTCCAGGCGGACCTCGTATGGAGATGCTCGCAGGTTAGTGCCCTGCGGCAGACGGACGATGCCTGGAACAAAGGGGGTGGCGCTGGGAGAGAGCACGGGGTTTGCAGCGGTGGCAGAGTGAACGGGGTTCACGGTAGCGGCAGGGTGAACGGGGTTTGCGGCGGCGGAATGGGGGAAACGGGCAGGGGGTGGTGGTCCCGGGGCATGCGCGGGCGGAGGCGCAGGCGCGGGATTTGTGGGGACTGCGGTCGGAGTGGGCGGTAATGCAGGGGCTGACGGTGGTGCGGGGAGTGGAAGAGGTGTATGGAAGGGCAGGGGTGTGGATGGTTGTGCGGCCACCACGCTCATGCTCCGGTACCAATCGGAGTTGCTGACCTCCGACCACGCGGCGAGCCCGTCCTGATCGAAGTTCTGCATCTCCGACTCCCGCGCAGTAGCAGGGATCCACTCCCATACTGGCTGCCCCATGCTGGTAGACCGCACATTGGCCGCGGCTGGGTCCCCCATTGCCATATCCATGACCTCGCGGTCGACCATAAGGACCCAGGTCTCCACACGAGGGTTGGTAAGGGGTAGGGGTGCATGGTGTAGCCGGCCCCCCATGCGCGCATATGCAGTCAGCGGCGCTCCCAGCAGGTGCATGATCCTGAACAAGATGGCGTCGCCCTGCACCCCAGCCCGGCGGCGTTCGTCCCATGGTAGGGAGACGGTTGCCGCGCCTCGCACCCCAGCTGACTGATGCACCCACAATGACCCACCATCGTGGGTAACGAAGAGGGCTCTGACCTCTGGGTACTGAGGGTAGGAGGGCTCTGGTGCGGGATCGTCAGGGGGATCCTGAGGTGGATCACTAGGGGGGCCTGGTGGCGAGTCGCTTGAACTGGAGTCTCTGGGCTCTGAGTCGGGATTGCCACCGCCGTGCACCACCGTCTCCATCGACTGTCGCCGGCGGGCCACCATCATGTTATGGGGATTTGGCCGGCCCTGAGTGGGAGGTTCGGCGGGAGCGGTCTCAGCGGCGGTCTGAGGCACTGGAGGGGTTACGCTGGCGGCGGCGTCTGCCTCGTGTAGATGGTCCGCCGTCAGGCCCTGTGCGCTGCCCTGAGGGTCGCCTGGTGGGGAGGCTCCTGCCGATGCCGTCGCGCCAGGCAGCGCGAGTCCTCTCGAGAGCACTGCGGAGATGTCCAGGGCCTGTACTGCCGCCAGGACTTCTCTGCGAATGTGTTCACTTCGGCTGCTCGCGTCCGAGTCGGAGCCGGACCTGTGGGCGGCCCTCCGCCTGCGCTCAGCCCGTGCCTGCGTGCTTCGGCTGCCTCTGGTCCCCGTGCTGGTGCGGCTGATGTCCGTGCCGGAGTCGGGGTCAGAGTGATCAGGTGCGTGGCTTGGACCTGGGAGATGCTTGCCATGTGTCGCAGGGCCCGAGGATGCCCTTCGGGAACGCCGACGCCGGCGAGTCTCTGAGGTTGTCGCCACCGCGGGAAGGTGACGCACCAAGAGCTGGGTACCGCCCAAGACGTTCTGCTGAACCCCGCTATCAAGGGGTACCTGCAGAGGGTCCGGCAGGGCCGCGGCGCCGATGCTGATGAAGTGCTGCAGCGATGAGGGATCCGCGCCTGAGTCATGAAGCGTGGAGGTGGCTGGCGCCAGCTGATGGGGCTGCTGTGGCTGCTGCTGCTGCTGCTGATGTTGCTGCTGTAACTGCTGCTGTTGTAACTGCTGCTGCTGTAACTGCTGCTGCATCGGTTCCAGTGGCTGCTGCTGAAGCCACTGCTGTTGCTGCTGCTGGTACGCGAGCCACTGCTGCTGCTGCTGTAGCTGTTGTTGGAACGGTGTGGGATATGCGCCCACGGGGTGATGGGTTCCCAGTGTGAACGGCACTGGTGATACTCCCCCAGCGAGGGGCGCTGATTGGGGCAATACCCAATTGACGCCGTTCCATACAGCCTGTGCGGGGGTGCCATCCGGCATAGTATAAGGGCGGGGCACCGCTGTGTAGGGCATGGTGGTGCCTGGATGTGGAATGGGGTGAGCGGAAGCGTAAGCGGCGGGTGATGGGAAGGTGAGGGGCGAGAACAATGAGGGGCGTGACGGCTCTGCACTGACCCCCATGCTGGGAAAGGACTCTGATATATGTTGCGACATACTGGCTGCTGAGCTGATCAGATCGCACGCTGGGTGTGGCAAAAGCCACAGGTGAGCAGAAGGTAGGAAGTGCTCGCCTTTATTTATTCAGTGTCGCTTTCGTGAGGGGGGGAAGGAGGAGGTGAAGGTGTAGGGCTGACTTCTGGAGACGGTGGAGCGTCGGCCAAGGTTTCACCAGGAAGCACCGGTATTGCTGGGTGGTAAGGGTCCGGGTAGTTGAAGACGAAAACCGTGAACCCCTGGTAGTACCACTCACGGTAGTGGCGCGCTGGTGGGATAGCCAGGGTGTATGCTGTCCAGGCGCTCAGTTCTCCTCCTCGTCGTCAGAGGATGAGGGGGAAGGAGGACCGCTCCAAGGACCGCTCTGCCAGAAGGCGCCTGCTGGTGGGTAGGTGGGGTCTGGAGGGAATACCCACTTGATGGGTCCTTGCTTCCACCACGCTCTTCTGTATTCTTCTGGCGAAGGGGGTACTGCCATACACCGGCAAACTCAAAAATTCGCCAGGGCTCCGCGACACAGATTTCAAGTGCCTATGTATGCAGGCAGGGGTCAAGGAACTGCAACCAGAAAGCTCAGCAAGGTCCCAGAAAGCTCAGCAAGGTCCCAGAAGGTAGCCGGACTTCGTACACTCCCAAAATATTCCAGCCAGAGGGTAAACCAGAGGTGTCCAGAAACTGTCCAGAAACTGTCCAGAAGCCACTAAAAGCGCTACTTTGAGGGGTTTTCCCAGCTGCTGGTGGCCGTGAGGGCGGTATTGGGGGGTTCTAGGGTGTCCTATGGGGTCTGGGGAAGGAGTTTTTGGTGGTGGGGGCTACTGTGGAAGGTTTGGGGGTAGGCTGAAAAGGGGCTAAAACGGCTATTTTGGGCTGTTTTTGGCTGTTTTTCGCCTTTTTAAGGCTCTAGAAAGTGGGCTATGAGGTTTTCCTGGCTACTATAAACCGGGGAAACCCTTTAGGGTGCTCCCTGACGGTTGTTTGTAGCCTGGGGCAGACTTGGAAGTTAAGATCGGAAAACGAATGCTGACTTTTTTGAGCCTGGTTGGGTCCCCAGTGTTAAGGGGCGAAAATATGAAGTTTTGGAGATGTTTTCCAAAGGATACGGCCGTTGTATACCAAAAAAAATGTACTTACGGAGGCTAAAATTGCGCCCAGATAGCTGGAAGTGCAGCTCTCCCCCTGTAGTACAACGGAAGTTACAAAAGGCCCGTGGGCGAGTTGCGCAGAGGCGAAATCGCAGCACGCTGATACCAAATGTGCCAGGGGCACGACGACAAATGCTCGGAGATATGTTTTTGATTGAACGTGCAAAGGTACACAATTCGGATTTTTATAATATACTGGATCAGGGCCAGATTGAGGTACAAACGATAATTCGGTTCCGAGTTCTGAAGCTAAACACTTCTCAAGTGCTCTACTTATTCACTCGTCACTCAGGTTGCAGAGTCAACCACTCGAGACACTTGAACAAAGAATCCCCTAAATTTCCCTAAAGTTTCCCTAAAGTTTCCCTAAAGTTTTACTAAAATCTCCTAAATATGACATTATGACACATACTTAAGTATAAACCTTACTGTATGTAAACATTGGGTCCTCCTAAAGCTGGGTAAATAGTGATTGGACAAGGTAAATATATATATCCGTATAAATCAAGTTTTAGGGAAATGACATAATATAAAACCGCTGTCATATTTAGGAAATCTGAGGCATACTGCTTTGTTATTGGCTAGATATTTAGGAAACCATAGGCACATTGCACTGCTATTGGCTAGATATTTAGGAAAACCTAATATACTGCTATTTTATTGGTCCAATATTTAGGAAACCATAGGAACGGTGCACTGCTATTGGCTAGATATTTAGGAAAACCTAATATACTGCAATTTTACTGGTCCAATATTTAGGAAACCATAGGAACGGTGCACTGCTATTGGCTAGATATCTAGGAAACCCTAATTTGCAGCTATTTCATTGGTCCAATATTTAGGAAACCATAGGCACGGTGCACTGCTATTGGCTAGATATATAGGAAACCCTAATTTGCAGCTCTGCCATTGGTGCATACTGTATGAGAAAGTCCTTCACTGGCTCCACACACGTGCTCCTCTACATTTGCTACTAAGGCTATTGGGCAATACTTCAGAGAAGGTTTGCTCAACTTACTGGACGATGTTGGAAGCTGGCTGCGCTGGGTATGATAAGGTGAATCCGGTGGTCCCATTAGTAACTGCCTGTGCGTATTTGATGATACAGGTGCATGACGTGGTAGTGCTGACTGCCAGGGCGATCAAGAAACATGGCTTTCGTGAGGATGGCGGCACATGGAACGATGAGCTCTACACCGTTCTGTTTGTCCACCACCGTTACCCCTTGCTTTGCGTAGTACTCGTCTTCGACTTCTCTGTATGCAACGACCCGTGCTAGGCGACACACCACCCGCTGTGTTGCAGAGTTTCTCACAAGGTAGTATGCAAGAATTTGTGCGTAAGGGTAGCCTGCTGGCAGACCTAGCTCGCCAAACCCACTGACGGTACCAGAGAGAGACACGTGGTAGGAGATTCGCTTGGTGGTTCGCATGTATTGGGAAGAAAACATCACCTCCTTGTCTAGGGACATCCTGAGGTAGACCATGATTTCATAATCCCCAGGCATTACATTCGTGTAAGTTGACACCAGACCATCAAGTTGCAGGCGAAGGTTGCATGAAAGAGTTGTGGGAGATAGGTGCCTCCCTGCGCCCAGAAAATAGCAGGGCGCATCCTCATCTTCTGCCGCGGGATCCGTTGCACGGCTGACAGCGATCTTGCCAAATAACTTTGCCGCCAAGACATCCAACTTGCGCAAGTTTGGATATCTGTAACAGTAGTCATCTAGGGCATCGTCCTCACATATAGAATTCACGAGAGCTTCCACAGGTCGGTTTTTCACGTGCGTATCCTTTGCCACACCCTTTAGACGCTGGATGGCACGCTCCACCCACATCTCCATGGCGGCACCAACCTCACCCAAATAGTGTTCTTGCCGAAACAGGTACACCACTGCCAGCCTCAAGTTGTATGTCAGCAGCTTCATTATACCTGTGTTTTCCAGGATATTTGCGTGCTCCCGGAGGTGTTCGCGTGCTGCGACTCTAGCTGCTTCCACGTCCGCAGTAGTCCACCCAGTGTGCGTGCCCGAAGCTCGCACATAGTGCAGCACGGCTCGGCGAAGGTGCTGCCAGGCATCCTCCATCGCCATATTCCATTTTGCGAGTTGATCACCGATCACCAATGGGCTGAAGTAGACGACCCAGTTCAGGACATCCTCCATTGTGTACATGCCTGTCACTCAGGATCAAACTAGGTGCTTTAGTATAAGACATTCTACGCATAGGTCTCCTAACGCCTCTCATAGCAAGCTCAACAACGGAAACTGCATCAAGAAGTGGCACACGTCCCTGCTCTGCCTACTTCGTACACTCACCGAAATACTGCACTATATCGTTGTACTTGCGTATGACGTCGTGCGGAGGTTTCACGAGCTTCGCCCGAGCTTGCATTTCGTCCTGAATCGTCTTAGGCAAAGTTAAGGTTGAGTCGGGTACCCCTGTCACTTTGCCCAACAGCAGCTTCCAAAATCTCTTCACCACCCCGTATAAGACGCAGTGGCCGAAGGGGACGGCGTAACCATGCATGGGGTCGAAGTATGGGATTCGCTCGAGCGCGCCACGCCCGTGCCGTCCAGTAGATTGCGGGGATTCCCCTCCATGAATGGTTCTCGAAACCAACGCTGCATGCCCCTCTTTAGAAAGCATGAGCAGCTGTTCATCGGCATATACCTCAGGTTTTCCCTGCACTGTTGTCATTTGTAGTTTGACCGGCTTGGCATACCCCTTGAAATACATTCCCTTCCCGCCGGGGCCGCTCGTCCCTTCGAAAAGGCTGTACGCATCCGCCCGGTAGCTGCCGACTCCCATGAACTGCCCCATTGTGATCCGCATCACCGAATCCGCATGCACCATTCCTAAGAATACTTTCAACGTGTAAGTCCTTTTGAGGAAACTGTCGTACACGTCAAATCCCGTCGCAAGGCGTTGCATATCCCTTTCAAATTGCCCCCATATCACAAGAGGGTTCTTCTCCTTCTGCCGAGGGCCGCGTGTGATCCACAGATTCCGATGCCACTTGTCACGTTGCCGAGCCTGCAAGCATCCAGTTTGGGTTTGCTTACACATACATGCGATGAACATGATTGCTAATGCACTGTTCCACACATGAATCATGGAATCTACTCGCACAGCACATGAATCCATCCTGTGGTTCTGTGTGTGTGTGTGCGTCTCACTGTATTGCCTACATTCAAGCTTTGTCACCCCATAGGCCAACCAACGCGTCACTGCATCGACATTCTGATTGGGCGTACCGTGATATGCAGATCATCGCACTTAAGCACACCAACGCCCATGGAGTATGACCTGCTCGCAATAAAAACATTTCTCACTATATTTACACAAAGGAACAGTGAAATCAGTACACTACAGCAACTGTGCCGGCCGATGTCGCACCCGATGTCAGAGACCCATAATTGGGCGTCGTCCGCCCCGGGCGAGATTACCATCGAGCGGTGCTCCGCGTACTCCACACCTGGATCCCCCCCCCTGCGGAGGAGGATCTTCAGCTGTAAACGATGACGGCGATAGCAAGGCACCTCCTGTGACGTGATCAATGTGTTTGGCCAGCGCTGCCGTCCAGAAGTCACGTCCAGTGCGGGCATCCCGCCGGGCCCGTAGCTTGCAGAACTCCGGGTCACGCATCCAACGTCGTATAGTGCGCTCCGGTGCAAAGTAATAATACCAATCCCGTGGACGGATCTCCTCTCCATGCACGGTGCGTATCACCTCGAACCGTTTCTCCTTGCACGTACGCAGCGCGCCACCCTCAGAGTCCTTTTCTAGTACGGTGTCACAGGTTTGGTTCTTGTCCCAAGAGCTTGGATCCTCGCCTGGGGGATAATGTCGGCACCAATTCACGCATACATGCACCGCGTGGTCCATGTGCGACCTGGTGTTCAAAAACTTCCTCATTCTATACAGACTTCGAGGAAGATTGCACTTTCCGGGTCCCCCCATAAGCATGATCATGACCGTCAAAAACCTATCAAATGATGGCCTCGACCAATTCAGCGCCCTTCGCAGCTCCATAAAGTAGCAGACCGCCTCACCCACTGTCAAGCAGTCGGCCTCCGTATCCCCCACAAATAAGGGGGCACCGGCCGCCGCGTTGAAGTTAAGCTCCGTTTTTTCAGGCAGCAATGCCTCCAGCTCCCAGGCGGCATCGCTCCACAGATCTTCTTCCTGGCAGTTGTGTTCTTGGAATATCTACATCCAATGGCAAGTGAACACCAAATGGTCGTCAGTATCAGGAAGCGAGTAGTCTTAAACTAACAGCGTGGCACATCGATCGGTGGCCATGGGGGCCTGGCAACTACCTGCTGGAATATACTTGTGACCTCGTCCTCTGGATCCGGGGCGTCCTCAGCTGCATCTAGCAGTTTCTGCACACTTATTCCATGGTCCTCCTCGTCCGACTCCTCCTCAAGGTTGTCCATTAGACAAATTCGGCCTTTCGCCAGCTCCTCGTCGAAGAAGACCACCACGTTAGGAGGGAGTCCATGTACTTCACAATCGCTGTTTGCTGACGGGTTAGCTTCCCCAAAAGCATTGCTGGTAACACCATTCCCCAAAAGCATTGGCTGCAAGATCACACGATACCGATTGTCTATGGTCCCCCCATGTTCCGTTAGCCAGGATTTAATCACCGCCAGCACTTCTTTTTCGCCAGCCGGTATAGGGCCTCGACATTCTGCAGGTAGTTCACGCACCGCACGCATTGTGCTTCGTATGCTGGTGTGAGCTTCTTGGCTCCGCTGCACAATCAGCATGAGCTCGTCCTCCGTGAACATCACCGATGCCCAGCACTCCTGTTTTCCTGCGCAGATGCCACACCTCAACACGGTTCCATGATACATTAGGTACATCCTGGTGCAGAATGCACTCCTGGTCCACCCCGTTGGTGTGCCCCGGCGACCCCTGGTGCTGATGCAGTAACCGTGGCGTGAGTTTGTGGGCTCCATCGAGCCACGAGCAACGGATGTGACATTCAGGCGACTCTCGAACTGTTTGCCTGTATTTGCAATCAATGTGCCCCGCTCCATTAGAGCACTGTCAGCACTTACTATTTCACAATTCCATTTATATTAAAAAAAGGCAGGAAGGTCCAAACGTTGTCCTTACTATTCACAAACAAAAACTTGAGTCTACAGGTTCCCACTTCTGCTGAAGGCAGGCTCCTTCCCCACGGATTGGTAAGCACTTTGCGGTGTATTCATTCTGCCCTGGCATAACTATGATTGCCTGCTACTTCTTACGTACAGCAGGCAGCATATGAGGAAGGCACGGCGTCAAGGTGCGTCCAATATAAACTACTGCCAACTGTTCACACTGCTCCAGGCCAGACGCCTTCCTTATCTTTCCGCACAGGGCTATGGCGTCCAAAATTGCCGCGTGCGCAGCGCTGGAATCCGGTCCATGCCGAAGTGACCACGGCACTCTGCCGCGGTCAACACGCCGCGTTCCAAACCAGCCTCGTCCCTCCACGCAACCTCGTAGTTCCGTTTCACCGAGATAGCAGGAACGACTTTCATTTGCATGCCAACCAGCTCCTCGAACGTCCAAGACTCAACCTTAAAGTCGCCGTGGAAAATACTGTAGTCGAACCTTGCCAGTGGCTCCACCCTGCCATCTTCATCTCCGGCGTCCGCCGCTACTAGGTGGCATCGCATTATCTCAGGAAATCCCATCCTGCGCCATTGTGCTGCTGCGCCGATGGTCTCGTGTTCAATCACCGTTTTCCCCACGTGGAGATCAACCTCTCGCTCGGTACCGTGCATATCGTTCACCACCGCCCCGAAATAGTCACCAAACGTGGCATGCGAATCGGTCTCGAAAGCTTCGATTGCCTCATCGGTGTGCACTTTTACCATACACTTACGTTTTGCCGTCGCGGTCATCGACATTCTCTTCGTGAGTAGCCCCCTTCCGGTTCGGATCACCTTGCACATGTCATCCTCGTCGTCATCGGCATCCTCCGCCATGCTTTGCACCGTTCGAGCTGCACGATTGGGGCGCGGTGCAACAGATGCTGTCGCTTTCTGCGTGTTCGCCTGAGACACACTCAATTTGAAAGCAGCTGTCAGACTCGGACACTTCTTGGCGCGTTTTCGCAGGTCCTTAGTCCACTGCTCCCGCAACTCCCCCAGAGCTTCCTGCTGCCATCCTTCCGTTCCATTTTGCGTTCCAAGTAGTTTATACCCGGGCATCGGTACCACCTCGAAGACGGCCTGGGCTGTCATGGGAACTCGTTTCCGAGTCTCCCGCGCTACGCGCTGCACGTGCTCAATCAATACCTTTTCATCCAACTGTTGAACTTGCGTGAGTAGCACCTGCTTTTCCCGCATCAAGTCCTCGTATGCTGTTGGAACCATACCGAATGCTACGCTCAGCCTGCGCTTGTTGCCTGACACCGCAATAAGCAAACCCGCCCCCAGCGCTTCCTCAACGCTCCGTCGGCGATGCAGGTACATTTGCAGGTATGCATCCATGTATGTGTACATGCCAAGGGCACACATGGATAGGGCACCTACCAGCAATCTTCATCAGCCTCTGCTCTTCATATTCCGTCACCTCCGGTGCCCTTGCTTTCGGTCGCGGCACGGTTGCCTTTAGTGGCACTCCTGGTTCCGAGCGCGCTCCTGGGCTCCCCCGATGCGGTGCCCTGGCATCCTTTGGTGCTGGTGCAGTAACCGTGGCGGCAGTTCGTGGGCTCCGTCGAGGCACAGTAGCCGGTTGTGGCGCTCCTGCAGTGGCTGGGCTCCCCCGTTGCGGAGTCCTGGCCACCTCTGGTGCTGCGGGTATACTAACCGTGGCGTGATTTCGTGGGCTCCGCCGAGGCACGGTTGCCGTTAGTGGCGCTCCTGCTGCGGGGCGTACGCCTGGGCTCCCCCTTTGCGGAGTCCTGGCCACCTCTGGTCCTGCGGGTATACTAACCGTGGCGTGATTTCGTGGGCTCCGCCGAGGCTCGGTTGCCGTTAGTGGCGCTCCTGCTGCGGGGCGTACGCCTGGGCTCGCCTGTGGTGGTGTCCCAACAACCTCTGTTGCACATGCAGTAAGGGAAATCACCAAGTCCGGGCGTTTTTTCTGGGATTCTTTGTTGAATGCGTTCACCGCCTGGATGTCACGGTTTTGACGCATTTCGATTGTGGTGCCCTTTGGGCCCAGATTACGCCGGTTGTTCAGACGTCGAATGATCTTCGTTTTTGCAGTGGCTTCATCCAGCTCGGGATGCAGCTCTCGCAGCGTTTTCACGCACATGTCGAAACGCTCTTGGGCCGCGGCGTTGTTTGCCCAATACTTACTCGTGGTTTTGTCCACAATCTGCTTAGCCTCCACGTCGTATGCCACGGGGCATTTCCGTATAACACTTTCAACTTTCATATGTGGACCACCTCCCTTTCTCACACGGGTTTTTCCTGATTCGAGCACCAGTGCGTGAACATCAGGGTATTCGTAAGATCATCAGGGGATCATTGGGAGTGAGAAGAGGGGGCTTCTTCACAGGTTGTGCACAACATGGGGCCAAAGGCATCGCATGAAAGCAACGGGTACCTTTTACTGCATTTGGTTTGGCTCCCTCCGCCGGCAGCGTACAAGACGCTGCGGAAATGTCACCGCGCTCGGTCTGCTGCGGCGGTTCCGTCTCCGCCGCGCTCGTTCGTGGAATATGGCTTGGGGCAAAGTGCACATGCCGGGTTAGGGGCACAACCCCAGGTCGATGCCCATAATCCATTGTACCCTGCGAGGCCCCATCACGTGCCCAAAAATTTACATACTATGTACAAATACGTAGTACGCAGGCCGTATCATATAACATGTCGAAATGTTCGTGTTAACTATTTCTAATTATGCTATATATTTCTAATAATAATTAGTAGAAATGTATACTATTTGTAAACACGTAGTACGCAGGCCATATCATATGGCAAAACACCAGGTTTGGGATACTTCTGATGGGATGAACATGATCGACGTGAGCGTGAGTGATGATCGAAGGGAAATTGTCGCGTGTCTTGCAAACAAGCTATAAATTCAAATAGCAGGGGTGGACCCTAAAGAACACAAATTTTTAGCCGATGCGCAGCGATGCCAAGACTCATGAAACGAAAACGAATCGTGAACGGAAAACTGTCATCGCAAACGAATCGTCATCGGTAATCCGGTATGCACGCTTGCATGATGACTTACATGGCCAACACGATCAATTACGGCCTAATGGAGATCTTGATCGATTGTGCTAGTATAATATGTATCTATATACACATTGCTAATATAATATGTAAATATATTTGTTGTAACTAAAATATAATAACTATACCGAGATGTTCTTAATGAAGTCGGCAGAATCTAACACCACTGCACACCGATCCAGGAGATCCATGTGTCCGTCTAGCGTGGCAGCCAAGTTACTCGGCTCAATGTTGTGCAGGGTCCTATATGACACACATGCGTCTTCCACGATGATAACACTGTATCCCAATTGCACCGCCGCAAGGGTCGTGTGCAGCACACACTGTGAGACATACGCCCCCATGATAACAATTGCTGATGGTGTTGGGTGTTGAGAAGACACCGCATCTCGCACGTTTCTATAGCAGGACTCGTGAGACATGGATATGTTTTCCGAGTCGAACGCATTCATGTTCCCACACAGAAAGGCGTGGTTCCGTAGTTCGTCAGCTGAATGTGGCCCAAGGTCTGTCAGAAAATCGTCGGACTCTGGCGGAATTCCGGTGTGAGCGACACCGGCTGAAGAGGTCAAGTATCCTCTTCCATCATCAAAAAATGCATCTGTGGCGGCCTGCGTTTGCCATGGCCGATACCACTGTGTCCAATTGATAGGGATGTTGGCATGGCGACAGGCAGTCAAAACTTTCTGAATCGTTTGTCGGTGTTCTCCCTACATTCTGGGAAAATCAGAAGACGTCTAGAAGACGTCTTCTGAACGTCTTATAGACGTCTTCGTAGAAATGACGTCTTCTGGTTTCCAGAATACGTCTTCTGAGTGGAACGTCTTCTGGAAACCAGAAGACACTCTTCGGGGAAGACGTGCCGAAGATGTGCGGAATGTCTTCCGGATTTCGGAAGACATCTTCCCGGAAGACATGCAAAGGGCAGTCTTCCCGGAAGATACCCGGAAGATGTTCCGAATGTCTTCTGGGCCAGAATACATTCTGACATGTGCTATCGACACATATGTGATGATTATGCAATTTGGCCACATAGCTACTTCATACCACACGTACACTAGTCGCGTAATCACAGAAGACATTCAGAAGGCGCACGGAAGACATACGGAAGACATTCCGCGTATCTTCCTAACAACTTCAGGGTTGTCATCATGCTCTGTTGCTATGATACATGATATACGGCTAAGTTAATTGATAGGTCTATCTACACATACATGTACGATTGCATCTATTCAACATACAGACCACTAAGTACGATGCCCGGCGTATTATCATGATCGCCTCTTGCGTCTTGCACCTTTCGGTCGTGAACCGTCATCGTCGATGCACTCGAAAAAGTCAGCCTTTAAATCAAATACCACCGCCGTCTTCATCACAGGATGTTTCTTGATTACAACTTGGTGCTCAATTTGAGCCGCCAGGATGAATGGATCAGTAGGGTCCCAAGGTGTCTCGGGATCATCCGGGTCGTATGTGTACACCACCTTTGCGGTATTGTCCGGCCCGTACTTCGAGTTTAGCTTGGCAAACCGTTTTGTCGTCGCTTGGTTGAATTCAGGGAACCACTTTCCCTTCACAAGAATGTACTCTTTCGCGGCCAAGTCGACCTTGTAGATGCTATCTACCATGGCGTACCTGCGAGTTGGAGCCACAATTATACTCTATAGTAAGAATCCCCGAAGACGTCGAGAAGACACGCAGAAGACATTCGGTACATATTCTGCGCACATTCACCAAAACGTAATGCACGGACGCACCGGTCAGTCTCGATTTCCTCGCCTTTGATGTTTTCTCCAGAGAAAAAGGCTCGGAAGTAACGTTGACAAGTTTTCTTCGTCTTGTCCTGAGCTGCCGTGCGATAGCAAACTCCTCGAACCACGACCGAGCCGAAAGATTGACACACGTGAGGAGGCCCTTCGACGAGTGCCGCTTCATTCTCCGGGAATGGTCTCCCCAGCCAGACCTTGGGATCGCTACCGTGCATATGCAGCGGCACATCCATCAGGCGAGACGCTCCGGCTCGTGCGCCAATACGTCTCCGAACCATATGGTTTTCCCTGCGAATGTATACGTGCACAATGTCAGGACATGTATTTACCGAAGACGTGTGGAAGATGCCTAAAAGATATATGAAACGTCTTCCAGGCACCTTATGGGTTTCATTTCTTACTTACCTCTTGCAGTAGGTGACGTAGGCGTCGAATTTTGCCTTCAACTTGCGGTATTGGGGCACGTTGCCATGCATCCACAGCTCCAGCGCTTTCGTTTCGGCGCGGGAGAGTACATGGCGCTTGCCTTGTGTTCCCAAAACCACGGTGTTCGGCGCCCTCAACGGTGCGGTGGCCAAGAACGGGAGCACGGGTGGCCGGGTGGGATTGGTGGTTGCCTCCCGCCGGCGACGAAGTACCAAGATTAACCCTCGCACCACATGCACCATCCGGTACCGCCCGAAGCCTTGCATAACACTCTGAACCGGATATGCATTGTTCTTCACCCACCTTCGAATCTTCCCGTTGAATGATTCGAACACGTACATCCATGTCCCCCGTATTGGACCATACATGAGGAGTTGGTCGGGGAAGTGGGAAAGCAAATGCGTGTTGATGACCAGCCAGTCAGGTGAGCCATCGCGCTCGAGTGACTTGAAGAACTCATCCACCAGATTTTGAAGCTTAGGAACATCCTGCAAAATCACCAAATAAAAGGCAATTAAGGAAGACGTGTGGAATGTACTCGGAAGATATTCTGGATGTCTTCTAGGTGTCTTCCGTACCTTACAGTCTACAAGCTCCGAAGTGAGCTCTCTCGTTATGACCGTCAACTGCCCGATCAAGTCTTCAAGCATGTTTTTCGAGTAGCCCTCGTCTCTATCCCAAGACGCTAGCACGCTCATGATGCCCGCTTGTAGCATTTTCAACGCCTCGTGACACTTGAGCGTCTTCGGTCCGGTGTTCGTGCCGTTCGGACGCAACATCTTCTTATGGCCTTGCCCCCATGACCTTCCCAACGAGAGCTCCGTCATGAACTTCAAGGCGGTCTCTAGCGACCTCAAAGATTTCGACCCTTTTGCACGCATCGGGATTTGAAACGGACCAATTGCCATTGAATATCGTTCCACACCTGTCATTTTCCCGGGCGCGAAAGTTAGTGGTGACAGGAAGACATCTGGAAGACACGTAGAGGATACTTGGGGCATCTTCCGGGCGCCTTCCTATCTAGTGGTCGGGTTTTGACTGCATCACCTTTGTCGTCCCTTGTCGTCTTCCACCACGTGGGATGTATATCGTTCGCGCGAGCGTGCTCTCTTACACCCGGCGTAAAGTCGAACCCCATGAGTGCCTCATGGACATATAGCCCAAGGTTTCGGAGTTGATGCATGCCGTCAAGGATGACATTCTTGGAAAGATCGAAATACTGCAAACGAGATAGTGCCGATGGGAACTTCACACCGGTTTCGCCGATTTCCTCCTCCAACACTTCCTGAAGATTGGCCGCATTCTTACACGTGCTAAGCAAGACGTGTCGTTGGCCCGCGCGTCGAATGAACTCGTCGGTCTTTGGTACGGCGGGCCCTGCGTACAATAACAGGAAGACGCTCAGATGACATCCGGAAGATCTTGTGAATACATTCGGCATGTCTTTGGGGAAAACGGACCTGGCGGATCTTGCTCGCAAAACTTGTACAACATCTTATTTAGATGCGGGCATTTCCCCTTTCCCCGGATCAAACATTTTGCACACGCACAGAAGCTGCCCACGCCCATAATGTTCATAGCATCGACGAGCCCTACATAGTCAAACACGGCGGCAAGAAGCATCGCCCGGCATTGGAACACGTCGTCCGTGAAGGAGTCCCAACATGGAAACCCAACTTCCCAAAGTTCCAAAAGCTCGTCTACCAACTTCTCGTAGAGGATGGTGGTGTTCTTCGGCTTCCCCGCCATCATTCCCCACAACTCAAGGTTCACAAACCTCTTGCGGATTTCCGGTGGCAAGTTCAACACTTGAAAGTAAATAGGGAAAACCCCCGACTTGTCCTTCCAAACGGTGGCCCCGTCGGCGCAAAGCATGAGGATGACGTTGCGAGGGTCCTTGAAGAAGTCGGGATATGCAGCTTGCTTCGCCTTCCACTCAGATCCATCTGCAAGATACATAAATACAACTTAAATTCATTCAAGTAGTAGGAATCAGGAAGTCGTACGGAAGATGTACGGAAGACATTCCGTACATCTTCTGTACGTCTTCGGGGCAATGCAGGATATGCTCTATCAATGTGTTACTCACCGGGAATGTCTTCCAGAATGCCTTCCTCAGACTTTTCCCGCGTGGCGTGCGAACGCATGAGCCCAGCAACGCCGGGATGGCTGTAAATTGCTTGAAGTAAATCCTTTAAATGCCAATGATAGAATTGGCACTTCTCCTTCCCTCGCTTTGCACTCGGGGTGGCTTCGGCATTCCGGGTGTCGTCCGCACCCTCGGCATTCACCGCACCGCACCGATCCTCACCTCCCTCCCAACGGCATGCCCCGCACCTTGGACAGTGGTCAAAGCGAATTGTTTTTCGAACATCACGCACCCATGCGGGCAAAGGTCCACCACTAGGAGTGGGATATCCATGACCTTAAACCGAGCAATGCTTTGTTTGAAGGAGTCGGGCAAATTAGAAAACACGTCCGGGTGATTAGTTTTCAAAATGTGCAGCAGTTGCCCAAAGGATTCTTGAGTCATATTGCCATCCAGATTCCACTCCAATAAGTCGAGTAGGGTATCCTCGGAGCTCGTCGCTGCGGTCTGTCATCGAAGGATAAAACGGAAGACGTCAGGAAGACGCACGGAAGACGTCCCATGTAACTTCCGGGCGTGTTCCGGGTACAAAAGACATCACACTATATACAATTTTCAATTCTGAGCAAAATATTCAAACAGCGAACGTTACCTCCATATCAGCCAAGTTCTCCAACGACTTTAATTTTCCTTCGATTTCTTCCGTCACCTTTCTAGCAAGTTCCGGGTCGACATGGTCGAGTAATTCGTCGAGCTCTTCTTGAACGGCTTCCGGGTCCGGCAAGTTTCCATCGGCATCGGCATCGTCAAGGGAACCGGAATCGGCATCTTCCTGCCAACCACAATCACTTTCAATGGGCACGAGATACATACGTGCCAATTGTGAAGGACGACTGCATTACCTATCAGGAGTAACCGATTTTGATATGTACCTTCATTCTCATGAAGACATGCGGATGATACCCGGAAGACCTTCTGCACGTCTTCCGGGTACCTTCCGCGAGGGTTACCTGAGAATGATAGTCTTTCTACCCGGATTTGCACACCTGATCCGACTCCTCGCCATCGGGATGTTGCTCATCGTCGTCCACAGCCTCTTCCGGAAGCGTCGGAAGGCATACAATCTGTTTGAACATAGTCCTATGTCGAGACCGTGTCCTCATGGTGACGAAGCGCATGGATGAGTGACACGCGCCACAATCACACACCACCATCCCGGGCCCGCGGTTGGACGTGATACCAACGGCGGCCCCGTCATCATCTTGCGTCTCACCCGCCAACTCGACGGGCGTGGGAGGCATGTTGCGGTGTGCTACGGGGCCTTTCATCCGCCTGCGCAAGCATGTCACACGCATCCGCCGGGAATAAGCTTGACCGGAATGAGCCCGGAAGATCCGCAGAAGACGCTCGGGACGTCTTCGGAACGACTTCCGACGGAGCGTGCAGGCATACATCTTTCATGGATATACGGGCATGCCGTGCCAACCGGTTCGCACCTTCGTGTTGGCCTCTCCGGGGGGAGGGGGTCACGGTTGGACGTGATACCAACGGCGGCCCCGTCATCTTCTTGCGTCTCACCCGCCAACTCGACGGGCGTGGGAGGCATGTTGCGGTGTGCTACGGGGCCTTTCATCCGCCTGCGCAAGCATGTCACACGGATCCGCCGGGAATAAGCTTGACCGGAATGAGTCCGGAAGATGCGCAGAAGACGCTCGGGACGTCTTCGGAACGACTTCCGACGGAGCGTGCAGGCATACATCTTTCATGGAGATACGGGCATGCCGTGCCAACCGGTTCGCACCTTCGTGTTGGCCTCTCCGGGGGAGGGGGTCACGGTTGGACGTGGTACCAACGGCGGCCCCGTCATCTTCTTGCGTCTCACCCGCCAACTCGACGGGTGTGGGAGGCATGTTGCGGTGTGCTACGGGGCCTTTCATCCGCCTGCGCAAGCATGTCACACGCATCCGCCGGGAATAAGCTTGACCGGAATGAGCCCGGAATGATCCCGGAAGATGCGCAGAAGACGCTCGGGACGTCTTCGGGACGACTTCCGACGGAGCGTGCAGGCATACATCTTTCATGGAGATACGGGCATGCCGTGCCAACCGGTTCGCACCTTCGTGTTGGCCTCTCCGGGGGGAAGGGGTCACGGTTGGACGTGATACCAACGGCGGCCCCGTCATCTCCTTGCGTCTCACCCGCCAACTCGACGGGCGTGGGAGGCATGTTGCGGTGTGCTACGGGGCCTTTCATCCGCCTGCGCAAGCATGTCACACGCATGCGCCGGGAATAAGCTTGACCGGAATGTGCCCGGAAGATGCGCGGAAGACGCCCGGGACGTCTTCGGGACGACTTCCGACGGAGCGTGCAGGCATACATCTTTCATGGAGATACGGGCATGCCGTGCCAACCGGTTCGCACCTTCGTGTTGGCATCTCCGGGGGGAGGGGGTCACGGTTGGACGTGATACAAACGGCGGCCCCGTCGTCCCCTTGCGTCTCACCCGCCAACTCGACGGGCGTGGGAGGCATATTGCGGTGTGCTACGGGGCCTTTCATCCGCCTGCGCAAGCATGTCACACGCATCCGCCGGGAATAAGCTTGACCGGATTGAGCCCGCAAGATGCGCGGAAGACGCTCGGGACGTCTTCGGGACGACTTCCGACGGAGCGTGCAGGCATACATCTTTCATGGAGATACGGGCATGCCGTGCCAACCGGTTCGCACCTTCGTGTTGGCATCTCCGGGGGAGGGTCCTCGGGCTCATGGACTTCGGTATAGGTCATGTCCACAACTTCATCCATTGGGGCCGGAGGTGAAGGTGTAAGCCTTTGCGGATTCATCCGCCTATCCCCATCACTCACAAGCTCCGGAGGACGATGATATGGTTCGCCCGATGCGATTGCATCCCGTATCTTCAACACCATTCCTTGGAGATTGATGCCAATGGGAGGCTCAAGCAGCCACTTATGTTGTCGAAAGTGCACCGTGCCCGGATCATCGGCCAAGTCCAATGGATCGGAGAAAATGTCCTCCCACGTATGCTTCTTAAAGCCCGGTTCATGCAAGTCTGAAATTGCTTGCACATAGCCAAAAAACTCTTGAACCGAGAAAAGCACATTAGTGGGCTCGGCTAAGCCGAAAGGTGGCCGGTTGCTTTGACGCGGCACGCAAATACGAACCGCGTCCTCATGATCTTCAGCCCTGCGAAAACATTGTGATAGTGAATTCATAGAAGACACGTGGAAGACGTCCGGAAGTCGCGCAGAAGATGCTCCACACATCTTCGGTTGTATGCATTCCAAACTGCATAAATGTGCATGATAGATGCATGTGGGTTATGGAGACAAGCAAGCACCTTGTTGCAGGGGAATGCTCATGAATGTAGACGGATTCCCCGAGCCATGCCGTCATCTCATGATCCAGCTCGCGGGATGGCGACACCGTAGACAACCAATCGTGCACCGCTGCCATCTTCCCCTTCAAGACCTCCGGCTTGGATTGACGGAAGACCTCCGCCGCGGATTCGGGGGGGGGTTTAGTGAGCATCGCTCGTTTGAAGGACGACATTTTGGTCTTTGGGGGCGCTTCCCCCTTTTGGAGATGCGCGGCACGTTTACTTGCCATTCTATCTCCTATACAAAGGACACTTGGCCAAGGTAGTGCGGAGGGCATCCTGAAGACAAACACTCAGAAGACGTTCAGAAGTCACTCAGAAGACACGCGGAAGACATCTCCGACATCTTCCGGACGTCTTCTTGACTGTGCTTGCGGAAGATACCCCAGATACCTTCTGTACATCTTCCAGACACCTTCGGGGAATATATGTCTTCCTGAACCCAGAAGAGGTGCGGAAGACACGCGGAAGACACGCGGAAGACACGCAGAAGACACGCGGAAGACATTTTTTTGACATCTTCCGGACGTCTTCTTGACTGTGCTTGCGGAAGATACCCCAGAATCTTCTGTACATCTTCCGGTTGTCTTAGAGATGTCTTTGAGGAAGACATGTCTTCTGGAAATCTGCAACTTGTAGAAGTTCCCGTCAACGTCTTAACACCCCTCTTCGGGGCGTCTTCCTCATTTTTTTGACGATCTTCTACGCGTCTTCTAATGTCTACCTAGGCCCTAGGTAGACATTAGAAGACGCGTAGAAGATCGTCAAAAAAATAAGGAAGACGCCCCTAAGAGGGGTGTTAAGACGTTGGGGAACTTCTACAAGTTGCAGATTTCCAGAAGACATGTCTTCCTCAAAGACATCTCTGGAGGGTAACAAGATGCACAGAAGATATCTGGGGTGTCTTCCGAATGTTTTTTGGGTGTTTTTGTATTTTTTGAAAAAAAACTATAAAAAATCGCGAAAAAACAAAAAAACATATAAGGTGCGCAATATTGGGCAAAACCGTACTGTGAAGGTAGAATTGCAAAAAAACAAGTGGTTTGTTCGGGAGAGGGTCAAACGTACCAAGTTACTAAGTTAAAACGGCCGCCTAATTTGGTAGAAGAAACTGCTCTTGTTTTAGAGCACCATCGCTCCTAGCAACGGTCGAAGAGTCGATCACGCGCGCAGCGGACAGTGCAATCTGCGGTCCAGAAAACCCCCCCCGTCTTAATCGGACGGTCTCCATGAGTTACAGAAACTTAAAATGGCATGAAGGCGTGGGGGGGCACCCACGACGCCCCTTGTGCACTAGCGGCGTCGTTGGCGGTAATCGCCTCATATCGCTAGAACACAAGGGGTATCGTGGATGCCCATGCCTCCAAGGGGATTCGAACCCCTCACCCTCGCGCGAGACGCGTTCGGCTTACCATATTTGACCACTCGGCCATGCACCCACGATGATGGAAACTCGCTGCACTCGCTGCGTTTCCCTACAGAGAGTCCTCGATTTTCCCGTAAAAAACCATCTAGAGTTCACTCGACCGATCCGACGCGATAGGTAAAGGGGCTCGCTGATCGACGGCACTGTTTGAACGTTGGTGTCGTTTCGATACCGGTACGATCACCGGGGTACGGAACGGGATGCGTCAGAGACACGCGAAAGACCTTCTGCCCGTCTTCCAGGCATCTTTGCGGCGCTAAAAAGTACCCGTTTACGATACTTCCAGCACAGTTTGACTTTTTAAAGAACTCAGAAAACAAAATGTCTAATTCCTTGAAACGAAAGAATGCCAGCGGGGTGAAGGAGGGTGACCTCCGGGAGAAGTTTGAGTCGTTCGTCGCGGCGGTGGGAGGCAACGCCAGCGACGAAAACTTCATCAAGTGGCTCGTAGCAAGGGATGGGGAGGAGGGGAGCGGAGGCGGTGGGGGAAACCAACGCGGGGAGTCCAAGAAGAAGTTGTCCAAGACGGGCGGGCTCCACTTCCAAGCGGACTTCACCCGCATCATGGTGGAGCGGATTTGCGACGGGCGGCTGGACCCGCTGCTTAACGTAACGGACCAAGCGTTTGCGGCTACGGCCTTCAGGGAGGAAGTCCTGGCCTGCAGCGACGACTACGATGTTCGTGATGTGAGCAGGCGCCTCAGGAACATGATTTGCGATTTTAGAATATTTTGGAGGTATGGGGTGTATACCTGTGTGTCGGGGAGGGGCACCGAAAAGGGAAAGTGGGTTTGGCAAGCCTCCCGGACCGCCCACCCATACTACCGCAAGCACACGGACGCCATTCAGGCGTTGGTCATTGAGACCGACGCCCGAACCAAGTACCCAACGCACGAGGAAAAAAAGGCAGCGTTGCTCAGCATCGACGGGTTGGTGCTGCACGAGCTGCCCGCCAAGGCCTTGGACGCCTTGGACGGTGAGGCGAAGGATGAGATGGGTACGTTAATTTGCTTAATTAATTTCTGTTTCACCTGTTTTGTTGTCTCACCAAGAAGACGTCACCAGGACACCTCAGAGACGTTTTGAGAGTATTCTGCACGTCTTCCTTAGTTAATAGGGCTTAGCTAATAGGCAAGTATGACTGACTGTCTTCTGAGTGTCTTCTGAGTGTCTTCTGAGTGTCTTCTTGTATAACATACTAACATATGCCTGTTTCAGTGGCGGCATGCTTGCAGGTCGAGTTGGAGTCAAAGACGCAGATCGAGGAGCTGGAAAAAAGGCGGGCAGCTCTAAGGTTAGGAAGGTGGCGGAGGCGGTGGCGGAGGACAACAAGGCGAAGGGGAAGGCGGCATCGGTGGACCCGAAGGGGAAGGCGGTGGCGGAGGACCCGAAGGGGAAGAAGAAGGCGGTGGCGGAGGATGCTGAAGAGGGGTTTGAGGTGGGTAGCCACGTGGTATTGTACTGCGTGGTGGAGTCTCTGGTGAACGATCCGGAGATACTCCCCACGGGGTTCTACCACGAGAAGGGGAAGTCCGCGATATGGACCGCGGACATGCCCCTTCTCACGGGGATGATAACGCACCCACCCAATTCAAAGGATGTGGCCGCCCATGGCTTGAAGTCGGGTACAGCGAAAAAGAAGTCGGTCACCGCCCTTCACTTGAATGGCGAGTATGTTGGCATCAAGGTATGGTTCTGCAAGCACAACCCTTAGAATACACGATATCCAGAAGATATCACATATGTCTTCTGGGTATCTTCCGCACGTCTTCTGGATATGTATTTAGTTTCTTTAATTACGTAAGTGACATTTGCAGCTGATCGTAAACTTTTGTGTGACTGCACCCAGGTGCTCTCTTTGGCCGTAGACAAGGACGACGTTGGCTTTGACAACGCCCCGTTGCTCTTGTCCGCCTGGCAAAATGGCATGGAAATGGCCTTTGTCGGGTTGGAGAAGTTGTACGGCAAGGGCCTCAAGGCGAACGACAAGATCGCCGGGCCGGGTGGCCTCGGGTCCCAACTTCTCACTGCGATGGAGGAGAAGACGTACCCCTTCGGGGACAAGTCAAAGTGGGGCCTGGTGGTT
This sequence comes from Cymbomonas tetramitiformis, assembly GCA_001247695.2. NCBI lineage: Eukaryota > Viridiplantae > Chlorophyta > Pyramimonadophyceae > Pyramimonadales > Pyramimonadaceae > Cymbomonas > Cymbomonas tetramitiformis. The sequence goes on along the minus strand of LGRX02026427.1, from coordinate 22,999 downwards.
CCCATCAGCCACCTCCGCCCCATCTTCAAGGAGAACTTGCATCGGGCATACGAAACCACCAGCTCCGAAGCGGGGTCTCCGAAGGAAATCCTTTCTAGTGCTAGTAGTGAAGACGGTTTTGATGATTGAAACTGTAAATATGTAAATAAATAGCTTTGTAAAAAAACCTTCTTCTTTGTTCCATTTGTATCATCCTGCCAACGAACTGCATGCGTGTAACCTGGACGCATACGTATAGCGACTTTTGGTAGAGTTACAGAAGACGTCCGGAAGATGTCTTCTTGACGTCTTCTGCACATCTTCTGGGTTCCGGAAGACGTCTTCTGCACATCTTCTGGATCCCAGAAGATGTGCAGAAGACGTCCAGAAGACATCTTCTGGACGTCTTCTAATGTCTGTATAATGATATGTATATATATAATAAGACGTCCAGAAGACGTCCCGAAGATATCTTCTGAACGTCTTCTGCATGACTTCTGTACATCTTCTGGATTCCGGAAGATGTCTTCTATACGTCTTCTGGATTCCAGAAGATATCCAGAAGACATCTAGAAGACGTCTTCTACGCGACTTCTAATGTCTGCCATCTTCTGAGTTCTGGAAGACGTCCAGAAGATCTTCCGGGAAGATGTTCAGAAGACACCTAAAAGATATCAAGAAGACATCTTCCGGAATTCAGAAGATGTACAGAAGTCATACAGAAGACGTCCATAAGATAACTTCTGGACGTCTTCCCGGAAGATCTTCTGAACGTCTTCTGGAAACCAGAAGATGGTAGACATTAGAATGCGCGCAGAAGACGTCTTCTGGACGTCTTCTGGGTGTCTTCTGGACCCAGAAGACGTCTCAGAAGACGTTCAGAAGACGTTCAGAAGACGTTCAGAAGACGCGTCTTCTGGTTTTCCCAGAATGTAGGGTTCGTTTCATCTTTGGTTTGAAAGATGAAACATATTTGTTTGACCAATCACATCGATTGATACATGAATAATTGATGAAATCAGAGTTTGCTCAAAGTAATTTCAACCATCAAATTGATATAAAATGCAAATAATTGTTGATACCCTACAAATGTAACACATTTGACAGGTGGCATGCTTTGATGACGACATTTGGCGATCATTATGGCCACACACATCGATATCCTTCGATAGCATAAATAGTACATCTAAATTTGTGACAGTGCCCCTATGTATCAACATATAAGTTAACAACGACTTTTATTGTTATCATTTCCGAATTCAAAAATATTATCAAAGCAACTTTAACTTCAACATGTCTCAATTTTCCAAAACATGGTTTGGCACCCTGAAAAGCAAGTTTGAGAACAATGAGGACCTATCCAATATTAAATTCCGTGTTTTTGCTGTATGCGAAAGCAAAACACGAAGCTTATCACGAACCAAGGATAAGCAGCCAGTGGTCTCAGTCACTTTTAGGGATGCCCCTGGCGACGTACTCGTGACCACTGGGTGGAGGCTCATGGCTGGGGCAACCCTACAGGACATAGCTCCTCTACTGGAACATGTGGAGGTGGGCAAGTTGTACGACATCTACATGTCCTCTGAGACCTTTTACAACTTGAGCTTGGCTTCGCAGTATGAGCTGTCCAGAAACATCGCGGACATCTCTGGCGCTGTCCAAACTCTGGAGGCCATTGTAGAGGTCACCAAGGACCCATTCTTTTATCAAACCTAAGAATGGGGGCTACCTTCAACATGGTTCAACAATCGCCAGGTTCTCACTATCGATAGCGATAGTGAGGACGAAGATTACGTGACCCCTCCTCCCCCACCACCAAAAATGTGCAAGGGCAAGGGCAAAGCCAAGCTCGCCTTGCCCTTTCCTGATGGCGCAGGTAAATTTTAATTGTCTATTTGTCTGTTGGCTTCAATGTGGCTCTGAACCGAATATTTCTGTTGTATATTTACTAAAAATGTTTCGTTGTTGTGCTTGATTGTGCAGGTGCTTCGTGCGCTGGCGCAAGCGAGGCACCTACTGGTGATGCAACCATGTATCTTACCATGGTTGCACCACCTGTTGGCGATGTTGGCGATCCCATTCCTGAAGAAGTCCCTGGAGTATTGGCGAGCGGCGGAATGAATGTCGCAAATTGTGGCCAAGCTAGCGCAATCGCCCCTATTGCTGGCGATCAACAGCACGAAGAAGCACCTATTGGCGCTGGCAATGCCGTAATGGCAGAAACTGGCGCTGGCGCAATTGGCGCTGGCGCTGTTGAGACTGCAAGAGAGTTCAGGATCGAAGCGACCGAAGCACCTACTCGCGCTGTGGCCATGGATGAACTTCCTGGCGTTGTCAAACCTGATGAATCTGCTGGCGTTGTGGCTGTTAAAAAGCCTAAGAAAGGGACCAAAGCGAAACAGAACTAGATTAGAACATGAGATTGCTAAAGTCAGTTGTTAGCAAAAGTAGTTTATAGCTTGACAGTATAAAGCTTGACAGTATGTATATTTTAAATTGAAGAAAATATTCTTGATAATGATTCCATATGTAATTTGTTTGTAAAGAAAAACAATTGAAAATGTTTCGTTTTAATAATTCTGCACTGTTAATGTAAAAGTTGCTATCGTATAGATTTGTAGGGTTGTAATTTTGATTGAACTCGTAAATGAAACGTCATTTCTTATTGTACTTCTAACGGTCACTTAATATTTACAATCGCGTGCAATATTACATCAACCAGATTCGATCGACGGCATATTCTTTAGATTAGCTGTTATCTGTTTTATTTCCCGTTGATGGTGGCAGTCGATCTGCCGGCCTGATATTTTCTAAACGTAACTCCCAAGCACACCACCGCTCCAAGAATGTTACGGCTAATCAGATGCAGAGTGTAGCGGAGTGCGCTCAACCAATCTGCTAGGTGACCCGAAAAGTTGAAGACTCAGCAGCAAAGACTCCTTGAAAAACGGACATTGTCAAACTCCCTCATTGCGGAAGAAACTTGGAAAGTCGTGCTGGGCGCAGCTCTTCGCGGAAAGCGACTTCTACCGTCGGGCCCATGTGAAAAGCGGGTGCAAGTTCTTAGAGGATTTTGCCAGAAAACTGGGGCGCAACTGGCGAGACATTTTGATAGTACGGTACGAATCACTCCCTAGATGCTTGTTATGCTGCCGTAATTCGACCATCATCGTACTCCCTTTCACTTTCCAACGTGGACTAAGCATATTGCCCTTTCCACCAACAACTCAGATGGAGAAGTTATTTCGCCTGATATGACAGGTGACGCATATAGTGACGCACACTGACGGGCCTACTCGCGTAGCTCTGAAGAGGTGGCTGAAAGTAAGTTTGATGGCATTTTCTTTCGCCCTGGGCTGAACTTTCTATGCTGCAGTAAGCTTCATTTGTTACTAGACCAAGAGAACCGTTTGAAATTTCCTCATGGGAATATATTTTCCCACCTTGACATAAAGTACAGTGTGCAGTGTTCGATCTGATAGCTGGGGGGTGACTTGGGTGCTTATTCGAGTCACCGGTGCTTTTAACAAGTCTTCCTAGTCTACAAAGGCGTCCTTACGATTTGATTGTAACTCCGTTGCTTGCAACCTTGGATCGTTCGGATCGACCTTAGCCCGAAGTAACACTTTCTATAATGCTTTCCTTTCGCAGATACTGCAAGGAATCAAGCAGGGCTCTTGGGTTGCAAGTTTTAACGGATTTTGCCAGAAAACTGGGGCGCAACTGGCGAGAAATTTTGATACAGTAAGTCGCGGTCTATAAGAAAAAGAAAAATTTCGCTAGCGCTGGTCGCTTAATCTGACGGTCCCAGATTCTCGTCTCTGGCGTCGTGAATTTCTTATTGGAGGATGCCATATTTGTCACGCATAGCGTCGAGTTTTTCTTAATTTCGACATGAGATGACAGGTAGGTTGGATCTCAGCGTTGATTTCTTATCTGCGTGCCGAGCCGGGCTGATACTTTATTCTCCACATTTGTAATTCGGCCACCCGTGGCATGCATGGTATGGCGGACGATTGCCGCGGTGGATGAACACTGTTAACTGTCAAATAAGCCCTATATGATTGATAAATAAACCCTATATGTTTGGACTATATATACTGATTATTAGGTTGATGAATCCGTCTAGCGTCAGTTTTTTCTTAACCCCTATGGAGCGGATGGAACCTTTTGCGAAAAACATATATTTTACAAATGCACTGTGTTCGTGGTATATGGTATCATGTTAGGTGCACGAGATTCGAGATATGTTCCACAACCCATAGACGGTCATGTAGAGCTATTGCATGCATGCGCACATGATATATACAACGATATATCGACAATATACAAGCAAAAGAACATGCCGTTCCAGGAACCAAATTTGTGAAATTTGAGTTCTCGCAACCGCATAATCGAGTAATAAGGCATCCCATGACCATAAAACAATCTCCTTTATTCATGTTTTGGAATAGGTAATGATCTTTTTGGCCAAACGCGTCGATATATCGAAATATTCAAGCAAGTAGGCGAAAAAAAACACCAAAAAACAAGAAAAAACATTAGTTTTACAATGTTTTCCATACGTTAAGGCGTAAATGGAGTGTTTTTACCAATAAATGAATATTGGGAACGTATATATGGCCCGTATGAAGTGCATGGTGATGTGATATGATACAAACCATTGAACCGGCATACCCATGTCGATGTATGCCACCAACACCGCGATTTCTCACACTTTAGGATAGATTTTACACATATCACATCCCATGACTCGAGCAACTTTGGGGATTCGCTCACAACGAAATGCCCCGTGCGTAAGGTATATATAATAGAAATATGTGCAAAATACATTCTTGAGCATTAATGATACCTATCGCGGTGGGCGTGCGAAGCTTGGATGTGCGATTGCAACGAGTCTTGTCAGTTCGAGCTGTGAATGTCGCTATGATCTGAGTGGTCAAAGTGTTCGTATACGGTACAAACCGCTCCATAGGGGTTAATCGGAGGATTTTCAAGACCTCTCCCATGGAAAATCTAGCGGGTGATTTCTTACCGTTTTTTCTAACTTTTGGAGAGAAAACTAGCGGCTGGTTTCTTGTAGATACCATTTCTTATAGACCGCGACCTACTGTAGTACGGTACGAATCACTCCCTAGAAGCTTGTTATGCTGCCGTTATGCTGTCCGTTCGTTTTGAAAGCGCGATGGAGTGTGTAAACATGCGTGAAGAATGCCTATTTCAAATATTGGATAATGGAGTGTTGAGAGCTTCTGTAAGAGATTATACCATTCTCCCATACCCACTTTTTCTATCTCAAGTGTTGGCAAGTAAAATTATTGTTTTATCCGAGCAAGTGGCACCCTGCCCTCAGAGACAAGCGTGTGCTTGTTCAAAACACGTCTCGTGATTGAGAAATTCAGACCTGTTAGGAATCAGCTGGAAAAATCCGATGTACCTACATACCCACGCTGATGCTGGAACCTGTGCTGAGCTACGGTTCAGGCGTCAAGTGTTCAAATCAGAATTTTAGGCCAGCTTGTTATGCTGCCGTAATTCAACCATCATCGTACTCCCTTTCACCTTCCAACGTTACCCGAAAAAGGCCCATGTGGATACAATTCCTTCATAACCCCAAAGAATAAAGAGGTCCATGCCAGTGCATTACACCATGAAGAGGTCCATAAACAGTGCACTACCCCTTGGAAAGAGGTCCATGCACAGTGCACTTCATCAGCTCGCATATTCTAAGGTGAGACTGCCACCGCATTGGAAATGGCACTAAGTTCGCTTGCTTGACGTGCAGCTCGAAGGATACAGATACCGATAGTTGGTTTGACCGCTGGGTGCCTTGTCTTCAGGTTCTTCACTGCCGATGGTTGTTTCTGGGCGCCGCGTGTTGCATGACCCCGAAAATATTTGGCAAGGCAGGCGTCATTCCTGAGTCCATTGGCTTGGTGAGCTTTCTCCTAAAGGTCACGTCCTTTGTGAGCTAGAATGTATCATGGGAAACTATGACACTTCTGTATCTGAAACTTTGCAACCTTCGAATTCTGGTATTTTGGTCCCTTGTCTTCAGGTTCTTCACTGCTGATGGGTGATGTTGGGCGTTGTGGGTTGCATGACCCAGGAAATAGTTGGCAAAGCTGGGTCATTCCTTGAGTCCACCGGCTTGGTGAGATTTGCTTCGGCTCGCATATTCTGAGGTGAGACTGCCACCGCGTGGGATAAGACCCAATATAAATGTACAAGGCCGACCCATGTAAAGACGCCTTTTACCTTTGCCTCCTCCCAATGAGTGGAGAGCATGAGTGAAGAGCAGTGATGGCGTGGTGAGTGGAGTACAACGATGAAGTGGTGAGTGGAGAGCACATGGTGGTGTGGTGAGAGAAAGCACTTGGTGGCGCGGTGAGTGGAGAGCAGCTTGGTGGGGTGGTGAGTGGAGAGCACCTTGGTGATGGGTGAGTGGAGAGGGCTAGTGGCGCGAGAATGAAGAGCAGCTGGTGGGGTGGTGAGTGAAAAGCAACTGGTGGTTGGTGAGTGGAAAACACCTGGTTGGGTGGTGAGTGGAGCGTGCGAAGGCCCGTGAGTGGAGAGCACTTGGTGGCCAATGATTGGAGAGCATGAGTGGAGAGCAACGGGGGCGTGGTGAGTGGAGAACAGCTGATGAAGTGGCGAGTGGAGAGCACATTGTCTATTGGGCGCACCTTACGGTGGGTTTACCCACCGTAAGAGACATTCGAAATGTTAGAGCATGCATGTTAGAGCTAGCATATTGTGCAAACTTGGGCAAACCCATGCTTTTCGACACACCTTGGGGGTTATATTAGTGCGTGGACTTGAAAAAAGTACTTTACATACTGTATAGTAGATGTGTCTAATATGCGTGCTAATACCAAGGGGTCAAGCGAAAAAACACCTCAAATTCTTACGGTGGATTACCCAATGATTGCATCTTTGGGTAGACTTTGAACATGCCCATCACATTCGGAATGTACCTATCACAATATTTTCATGAACTATGGCCCATAACAAATGTTTCTTATACTTGGCGCCATTCGATATATCGAATATATCACTCTACACAAGTAACTTAAGAAAAAGAAGAAAAAAAACATTTGCAATTTCAATGTGTTTCCATACTTAAGGGCAAAAATGACGATATTTTGTCTATACGGGGATATATATGCATGTTTCTCGCGAAGTATTGACTCGAGGTGGTAAAAATAGATCAAACTTCACGAAATACACCCATGCGCACATTGGCATCGTGGATGAAACGTAGAAATCGGGCCACGTTTGTGTGCATTTGGGATCACGGCACCGAACGTGCCATCGGAGGTATATTGGGATGGATACCGCGGATATATCCGATCACAAGTACATGTCATTCGGCTTTATATGTCCAGCTAAACATGAATGTCTAGTTGTGAAATCACATATGATCGACCATATTTGAGACCATTCGATGTGCATTATGGTGTTAGCAAACTACGCTATGGTTAACCCACCGTAAGGCGTTCTTACGGTGGGTTACCCCACCTTGAGCCCAATAGACAACATGGTGGTGTGGTGAGAGAAAGCACTTGGTGGCGCGGTGAGTGGAGAGCAGCTTGGTGGGGTGGTGAGTGGAGAGCACCTTGGTGATGGGTGAGTGGAGAGGGCTAGTGGCGCGAGAATGAAGAGCAGCTGGTGGGGTGGTGAGTGAAAAGCAACTGGTGGTTGGTGAGTGGAAAACACCTGGTTGGGTGGTGAGTGGAGCGTGCGAAGGCCCGTGAGTGGAGAGCACTTGGTGGCCAATGATTGGAGAGCATGAGTGGAGAGCAACGGGGGCGTGGTGAGTGGAGAACAGCTGATGAAGTGGCGAGTGGAGAGCAACTGGTGGTGTGGTGAGAGAAAGCAGTTGGTGGTGAGAGTGGAGAGCGGCTTTGTGATGGGTGAGTGGAGAGAGGGCTAGTGGCGCGAGAATGAAGAAGCGGTGGTGGAAGTAGTGAGTGAAAACAGCGGGGTGGGTGGTGAGTGGAAAACACCTGGTTCGGGGTGGTGAGTGGAGCGTGCGAAGGCCCGTGAGTGGTGAGCACTTGGTGGCCAATGAGTGGAGAGCATGAGTGGAGAGCAGCGGGGGCGTGGTGAGTGGAGAGCAGCTGATGAAGTGGTGAGTGGAGAGCA